>VWPU01023212.1:0-31022 GCA_013398955.1 Callaeas wilsoni | reverse complement strand
GCGGCGGCCCCGCCCCCGCCCGCACGCGGCACGCGCCCATTGGCGGGGCTACCACAGCCAACGCTGCGTGCCAATCCCGCAGCGCGAGCGCCCATTGGGCCACGTCAGGGGAAGCCGGAAGCAGTCACGACGGGGAACCGCGGCCCCATTTGCCGAAAGCACCGCGGGGGGGGGGGCCGCGGGGCCGGCTTGAGCGGCGCGCGTGCTCGCATCACGCGTGCGCTTGCGCGCGCGCCGCACGGCAACCGAGCCACGTGCGATCCGCCTGCACCGTGTGCGCCCCCTGGCGGCCGAGAGGCGCCTCGCGGCCAAGCCGACACCGGACCACGCCCCCAGACCACGCCCCGGCCCCGCCTTCGCTCGGCTCGGCTCGGCCCGGCCCGGCCGCGGTTTTGGCTTGACTTAGGATCGGCACGGCTCGCGTGCACTCAGCCCGGCCCGGCGCATCCCAAGACCCCTCCCTCTTTCGGGCTCCGCCCCTTCCACTGGTCCCTCCCCGTCCCGATGTTCCAGTCGCTTCCCGCTGGTGGCTCCTCCACCTTCCGGCGGCTCCCACAATCTCTTACGCACGATGCCGTGCCCTTCAGCTCACTCCCAGTGAGCTCCAAGGGGCTCCAGCCCCTGCCCAGTGCCCTCCGTCCGTGCCGCCAGCCCAGGGCCAGACTCTCGCCTGTTTGGAACGTGCTGCCAGTTCAGCGGCCACACAGAAGGGACAGCCTATTTCACAAAATGCTTTATGACTGGGCAGTCCGCACCGCAATCCCCATCTGGCCCCAGCACAGGGAGAACAACGATCACAAGTTACAAGAGGTTTACAAAGAGGGGTCTGAGTCTACCACAGTGGGGCGTCCTGGCCGCATGGGGCCAGGTGGCAGCACAGCATGGCCTCACCTGTCTCCTTCCCTGGAACACTATGGCAGCAACTATCAGCATCAGCCTCAAAACTAGCACCTCCCCAAGGCAGAAAGCTCGGGCCCCAGATCTTTGGCAGCTTTTTACATGTCAGCACTTTGATATTGTTCCGTTAAAGTTTGGTTTTAAAACGTCAACTTAAAAAAACTTATTCCCTTGCCTGAACAGGCAATGCTCAGTACCACCCAGCTGGGCCCAATGCAAGTCCACGACCTTGGTGTGCACAGCCCTTGGCATGAGGTGCAGCAGGGACCATGGTCCCCTCAGGAGCTCCTCGCTGCTTGGGATGCTCAGAAGTCCATCCAGCTGGTGGGTCTGGGGTGCACAGCACCTCCCCCTCAGTTCATGAACTGGGTATAGCCCTCTGCCCCAGTGACAATGACGTCCATCCAGATGCGCATGGCCTCGGCTGAGGGTGCCACCATGTAGTAGAGTCGGTCGTGGGTCTTGACACAGAAAGTGAGCGCAGGGTTGGGGCTCTGGAGGGGAGGATGGAATCAGCACTCTGGCCCACTCTGAGCAGCAGCAATCTCCTCCTTGTCCCCCCACAAAGCCCAGCACTGGGGTCCTGCCCTTGGCGCCCTGAAGTTGGCACCACTGGGGGCCATGGACCATTCCAGGAGCATCCCTGACATGCACTGCCCTACTACCTCCTACCTGCGTGACAGAGGACAATGCAGGAGAATGGGGATGCCCACAAGGGCTCCCGGCAGACACTGGAGCAGTGGCAGCGCCCGGCTCTCACCTTTGCAGCACTGCGGAGGTGGTCATAGTAAACCTCTTCAATGGCTTGGAAGTAGATAACACCCTTCAGCTTTGTCTCATGTTTATCTGCCCAAGAGAGGGAACTGTTGTCGACTGTGGGTGATAGCATGGGGAGGGCACACAAGGCGATATAGGGACTCACCCACGTAGTACGAGAGGGTGCGCTTCATGCGGTCAAAGACAAACCAGCGCTTCTTCCAAGATTTGATCTTCCCGCCCATCTTGACCAGGTAGCCTTTGCACATCTTCTCTGTCAGGATGATGTGGTAGCAGGTGTCTACGTTGTGGCCTGAGGACTCAATGTGCAGCCGCAGGTTGAAATCCTCCTTGCGGATGGGGAGGTACCTTGTCAGGGGACGAGCCTGGAAAAGCAACACAGCCCTGCAAAGCCCACCAACAGTGACAAGAGCCACATCCCCCCACTGTGAGCTGGGACATCAACAGCAAGCTGGGTGTGCCTCACTGTCCAGGCTGGGAGAGGGGGAAGGCAGCCCGCCTCACACCTGTGAGAAGTGCTTCTCCCGCAGTTTGACCTCCTTCTCCACCAGCTTCTGCCGCCGCACGGTCTCATCCTGCAGTCGGCGTTCCAGCTGCTCCCGGCGCCAGCGCTCATCCTCCAGCGCCTGTTGACGCAGCTCCATTTCCCGCTCCTGCCGGCACAAACAGGCGCTCAGCCCCAAGGACAGGAGACCTGCTTGCCATGTAGACACGGTGTTGGTGCCCCCACTCACTCGAGACTCCATCAGCCGCGACTTCTCCTCATGTGCCTCCTTCAGCATCTTCTCCATCTCCTCAATCTTCCCTGTCTCCATCCCGCTGGCACTGCAAAACAGCCACAGCTGCTGCCCCAGCAGGAAGGAGCTTCAGCCAGCAGCATACCAGCAGAGCAGGCTGTCCCCTGGCCACACGAGCTGGCCCCAGGGTTACCTGGAGATGTTGTCAGGTGAGCACGCAGAGTTGTTGCCGATGGAAACGCTGGTCTCCATGCTGTCTGAGCTTTCCAGGCTGAGTGTGTCGTATGCATGGTCCAGCTCCTCAGCCCGGGGCCCAGCACCATGGGGACGGTGGTGGTGGAGGATGGAGTGGTGCACGAGCCGGGGGAAGGCAGAGGGGAAGGGGGGCTGCCCATGCAGGGCTTCCCACTGGGACTGTGCCTCAGCAGCTGCTTTCTGCTTCAGCTCTGCAAGCCGCCGTTTCTGGTCCTCAATCACCTGCCGACCTGTGCCATGGGAAGATGACAACATCAACTTAAATGTGCTGCATTCAGAGCCACATCATGGTGGGCGAGGGGGTGGCACAGGCAGAAGACACGACAGGCACTGCTGGAGCCATGAAGGCATGGTAGGGGCAGAGGTGGGAGCTGCTGCCACAACTCTCTGGCAAGCACAGCAATCTGTCTGGGCAGGAGCAGGGGGGCACATGCGCCAGGCTGGTAGGAACAGGCTGGGCAAAGCATTAGCAGGTTAGGGATGCACAGGGTTGTCCCTAAGCGGATGTTGAGATGCACCTGGGGGCCTGGACTGGTCATGCTCCTCTTATGTATGGCAGAAGGTGCCAGCAAACAGCCATGCTGTTGCCTCTGGGCTGCTCTAGGCAGTCCCAGTCAGCCCACATCTCTACCTGGTAGATCGCCCGGCTGCAAGGGCTCTGCTGGGAGCAGCTCGGCTGGAGATGGGCCATCAGGTGGAGGGGTCAGAAGGAAAGAGAGGGGGGAAAAGCAAGAGAACGTGAGAGAGGCACCACATCCTGCCGAAGCACTGCTGCTGTTGCCACCCTTGGCCAGGCTCTCTTCTCCACTGCCCAAGTGGCAGAGGGGACAGCGTCTCCCGATGTCCCACCACCCCGCAGAGCCAGCACGCAGAGCCAGAGCTCACCCTTCTGCTGCAGGGCCAGCTGGCGCTTGGTCTCGATGTCCTGCAGCGTGGCCACCAGGTTGCGGGACAGGCTGCCTGCTGGGCTTGGGGAGCCCTGGGCGGGACAGCAGGTGGTCAGCTACAAGGATGGGGATTGGGGCTGGCACCAGGCATGTGTTAGCCATGGCCAGGGTGCCTGGGTCCCCCTGGCAGCCATACCTTGGGTGAGGGGCTGCGCTCCAGCACGGAAAGGTTGAGCTGCGAGGACGAAGGGGTCCCACTCTTCATCCGAGCAGTGAGGACACCAGCACCACCCTCTGTTTTTGCACGAAAGACCTGAGCACAGAGACACAGATGTGAGAGAGACATGGGGGAACTGCAAAAGTCCCCCTGGACAGATGGCTTGTCTGTCAGCAGGGCTGAGCCCTGCTGACCCTCCCCAGATCCTGCTCTGTGTCGGTGCCATCCTGGCAGGGATGCAGGCAAGAGGAGGCAGAGATTGCTTGCCCTAGGCCACAAGTCTGCTCTGCCTTTGCCTGCTGTGCCAGCCAGGGCCCCACAAACACTCAGGGTACAGGGTCCACAGGAACATCCCCACATTGCCCCACTTTTGTGACAACCAGTGGCCCCAAAGCCTGAGCCTCGGCAGCAGGGAGCCAGGATTACCTGGAGAGCCTTGTGAGAGAAGTGAGCTTTA
This sequence comes from Callaeas wilsoni, assembly GCA_013398955.1. Lineage (NCBI taxonomy): Eukaryota > Metazoa > Chordata > Aves > Passeriformes > Callaeidae > Callaeas > Callaeas wilsoni. Next base: position 26,795 of record VWPU01023212.1, on the reverse strand, counting down.
GCTGGAAGTGGAGGAGGGGAAGAAGAAGGAGAGACAGAGGAAGAGGAGGTCTCAAAGCCAGCCTCCTGGTACCACTTCTCTAAATCAGGAGCTGGGAGACACACAGGGCCTCCCAACAGCTGCTGCTCCATCTGGAGAGAGAGGCTGCGTAAGAAAGGATGAAGGACAAAAGCAGCAAGAGGGACAGATGCACAGAGAAGATGTTGGAGCATCCCTGCCTATGCCTGCACCATTCCCCCAGAACCTGACGTGCAGACCCCTGAGGATCCTGCACACTCCCTGGCTAAGTCCCAGCAGCTGTAGGAGCCGTTTGTTGTTCAAGAGAATGTGAGAACTGATCAAGCACAAAGACTCCCTGCCCTGGGGGCAGTGGAGTAGCAGGCAGGACAGCCAAGGGTGTGCAGACTGTCAAGAGCCCGAGCTGCTGCTCAGCTCCATCTGCAGCTCACCCCTTCCCTCAGCTCCATCTGCAGCTCACCCCTTCCCGTGCATCTCCATCACCTCCCAGGGACAGTGCAAGGGGCCAAAGGGAGGGAAACAAGGCACCAACCTCTGCAGAGACGAAGGGAGAAGGGAGAGATGGAAGAGGAGGGAGAGGAGGAGCACAGCCTGAGGATGAAGGAGCCAGAGGGGTATAGCCCAGCAGGGAAGCAGCAGGGGTGTGGAGGCTGCCCAGGATACCCCAGAGTTGCTCAATGGTCACATATTGGGCAGAGAGAAGCAGATTAAACCAGGAGAAGGGCAAGGGCAAGCAGGCACAGAGGAACGAGCGGGCAGCTCCAACCCCCATAGGAGGGTTCATTGTCCTGGGAGGAAAAGCAGTTGGTGCTGCAGCCACCCTGGTGCTAGGCACTGGGTCAGGCCTGCTCTGCATCCTCCTCGCCAGAGATGAGCGGCCAGGACTGCATCCAACGAAGGGCCACCCTCCCACTGCTGGGCACTTGCTCTGCTCCCGAAACCTGCCACTACATCCAGAGCAGGCAAGAAGTGCACCCCAGCAAGGAGACTGGGCAGCTTGAGCCTCTGCTCCCCACTCAGCTGCAGCTAGACAAGTGTCCTGATCCCAGAGAGACGTGGGCTCCAAGCACCATGGCACACAGGGAGGCTGCGTGTCTGCAGCTTCCTCACTGCCTGGGATGCAGCAGGCAACCTGAGGAAGCAAACCCGAGCATGCTCTGGGGCAGGTACCTCATCGGCTGTGGGAGCTACAGCAAGCAAGAAAGAGCGCTGAGCAGCAGCAGGGGCAGCAGCAGAAGCTTTAGTGTCCAGGCTGGGGCCATGTGCATTACTGCAGAACCTGAAAACGTCAGACAGCCTCATGTACTCCTAGAAATCCACGGCAAGGGAGAAGGAGAAGAGTTAGACCCCTGTGCTGGCATCATGGCACTAACTGCATAGCGGGAGCAAACCTTCCTGTGCATTCATGCCCCAACCCTGCCTCCCCAGCCCTGCCCTGCTGCCCATGGTGTCCCCCGGTGTGCAGCACCACACGGGAAGCATGGTGCTCAAGCTGGGCTGGGTGTGCTGGCACCTATCTTGCTCCAGCCTTCAGAGGAGCTTTGCTGAGTGCCTACAAGGGACAGGGGTGCCTCAGGGTCTTCCACGGTCACTAGTGCAGCAAGCACTGGATGAGGCACCTCAAGCTGTGCAGAGCCAGCTTAAGATCCACTTCCTTGACCTTTCTGAACCAAACATGCTAAAGCTGGGGACTTGCTCTTATTTTGGGAAAGCCAAGCTAGCAGGACCCTACAGGATGCTGTCAGGAGGTGCCCAGCCAGAGGGCAAGCACTGGGCAAGGGGGAAGCACAGGGATGCCTGTGCCCTACAGTGCTGCACCAGGATTGAAACAGAGGGCAACGGCAGGAACTGGGATGCCTGGTGGGCTCAGGAGAGCACTTGGAATCAGGGACTGAGTGTTAAGGAGCACAGCTGCCAGAGACCCATATGGTAAATGCTCCAGCCATGCTGCTGTGCAGCTGCCCTGCTGCTTGGGGGTGACATTAGTCCACAAAAGGGGTCTCAGCCAAGGAGGGGTAAGTGAGCAAGCACATGCAGCTAGTCCCTCTAGTTAGTTACCTCTTGTGCCTTGGGGTAGTAGTTGGCAGGAGAAGCTAAGGAGGCAGCTGCTGCTGGCAGGGGGCTCAGGGGCTTAGTTCCCTCCAACAGCTCATAAGGTTCTGAGATGTGGAGGGTCTCCTGTTGAAGGGTAAAGATCACATAGGGAAGGTGGGCACAGATAGCAAGGTGGCAGCAGCAGGAGTCCCACTGCAGGCAGGCACGAGGGGACTCTGCCATCCTGTGCCTCTTCCCAGTAGCAGGTCAGACAGCACCACAGCCCCTGAGGGCATCATGGTTCTGGCACCCCATTCAGAGCCACAAGCAGGGTAATGGGGCAACTCACTTCCACCTAAAAGTCCCCTGGACCAGCACCAAGACACCCCCACGCTTGCTCTCCAGCAAGAATGGGGCCCTAGGCAGTGCTGTCCCATGTTCTGCTCTGTTGCATTTCCCTCCCAACCTCTGCAGCCCATGGAGAGACTTCGAGCAGCTGGAAGCGCCTGGCTCTGGTCAGAAGGTACTTGGAAACACAGGACCTGCTGCAGAGCATAGCTGGTGGTGCACAAGGCTCGTCCTCACTGGCAACAGCAGCTTAGGAGACCAGCTCGAAGCACCATAGCCCCCTCTACTCACTTACCTCTCGGAGAGCTGAGGACATTTTTGGGAAGCTCCTGCCACCTGTGACAAGCTGGTATCGCCTCTCCAGAGACACAAGCTTCTCCTTCTCCTGTGCATGGGGTGACAGGTCAGAGGCAGCTGATGGTTACTGGCACCCCATGGCCGGTCACCCCCCAAGCTCACCCTGCCTGCCAGCAACGTGTCAAGAGCTGGCATGATCTTGTCCCTTGCCTTGAGCACCCTCAGGAGCACACAATCATGGCATTACCTTCTGCAGGAGCTGCAGGATGCTGCTCCGCTCCCTGACTAGGCGCTCCGCCTCCTGGGCACTCTGAAGCCGAATCTGGGCAGCCTGTGCATCCAGGGCAGCCACTCGCTCCTGGGGAGCAGGCAGCAGAGATGAGCTGGCTGCTGGCAAGCCATGGGGCACAGCCCGGCCACATTGGACCTACTGCTCCTCCACCCCTACCTTCCTGCGGGCAATGCTACGGTGGCACTCAGCCCGGCTCTGCAGGAGCTGCTGGCCTCGTGCCTCGCGCTCCTCTTCAAGGTGGCTCTCTCGCTCCAGCTGCTGGAACTCCAGGTCCTCGAACAGCTTGGCCTCCGTCTCCAGCGCCTCTGCCTCCTTTGAACACACGAGGGCACCATGAGTGGATCAGTCCCACTGGAAGGGCACCTCTGCATCTTGCAGACAGGTCTCCCACAGCAAAACCTCCTGCCACGCCTCCACATCCTACTGGTGCTGGCCAGGAACAAGAGCTGGTGGCCAAGCTTGTCCCTTGTGCCTGGTGTGGGCAGGCAGGCAGTTTTGCCTTCTGCTAGGCACCAGAAACATGAGAGATACTGACAGGAGTGTCTGCCATCAGAAGAAGGCAATGGAGGCACCCAGAACTGGCCAGGACAGAGCAGTCACCCCCATGAGATGAGCTTGCCACAGGCAGGGGCTTCACCATTCCTTGGAGACCAGCTGCCCCTGCTGAACCACATATGGGCTAAAGCCATGCCCTGACAGGTAGCAAAACACCATGTGCCAGTATAACCACCAACACACAATACTGTGTCACCAAGCCTGCAGGTGGCAAAGCCCCAGCAGACAAGCACCGTGCTGGACAAACTCCTGTGTGTCCTTCCAGCCTTCATGCACTGACAGCACGTGGCAGCACTCAGCTCCGGGCCTGCCGGTGCCACCCTGGCAGCCGTTGCGCCATGCACCCCACGGGGATGCGTTTCACCCTGCTCCGTGAGCCAGGCAGCCAGTGCTCTTGTGGCACAGCACTGATGTGGTGGCTCCTGAGGGCTCCCACACACAGAGACTGCTGCATCACTCCCCTGCCCACTATACACCAGACCTTCATCCAGCATGTGAGTGCCTGGCCGGAGCAGGCTGTGGCAATGGGGGTTTATCTGGACAGGCACTAGCCGTGGGCTGGGGAAAGTCAACCACTTCCAGAAAATAGCAGATAACAGGAAAAAAATGCTGAGGACTAGCAGTAACATAGATCAATATCACTGTGCAAATAAACATTCTCAGGAAACAGCTGGAGGGAGCCAGATGAGGATGCAGCAGCCCTCGAGACTCCCCAGCCTGTCCTCCTCTGCAGGGCAGGGTCCACGCCTGTGCCCTGCCCGGTCCCAAGAAGCTCTGCCGAGCCGGTCCCGCGCCCTGGGCCCAGGCGAGCGGCAAGCTTACCAGGACGATGGTGCCCGGTGCCAGCCGCCTCCAGCCCGGGTGCGACGCTCCCAGTGCAGCCCCGGCTGGCAGGGAAGAGCTGGCCTAAGCTGGAGCGGAGGGAGGTGGGCCATGGTCCGGGAGGGGTGGGGGGAGACACTGACCCTTCGCATCTGCTCCCGCAATTGCTCCCGCATTGACTCGGGGCACTTATCAAGGTGGCTCTTCGACTCATGGTAAAGCGCCCGGAGTTGCTCTAGCTCCTTCCTTTCAGCATCAACCTTTGCCCTTTCCTGAATCAGGGGAGAACAAGACAAAACAAAAAAAAAGGAAAAGAAAAAGGAAAAAAAAAGAAAGAAGAAAGAAAACACACTTCTCAAATGGGCGCCATGCAGAAGCTGTGAGTTAGAGAGGGGCTCAGCTAGAGACAGAGGGGGCTCAGGAGAAGGAGCATCATGGCAGCTACAGGGGTATTGAGACACAGGAGCCAGGGCTGGGCAGTGTTAGAGGGGTTACAGCCAACCCTTGACCTCAGCTTTGTGTTTCCAAAAACAAACTTTGCAGGCAGCAAAAAGATCAATGCCAACAGCATGGTTAAAGTCATCCCAATCCTGCATACAGCTGCATCACACACACCCTCTGAATAACCACTAACTAGCTTTCTTAACTGCTGCCAGTTAGGAACTGCAGGTCCTGAATGCAGCCTGAGGGCATGGACCACCCTCATTCATTAGAAGGAGAGGGTTGCCCATGGGACAGCAGTGAAAACGGGAGGCTGTGGTCCAGCAAGAGATGCTCAGGCTATGATGAGTCAGCAGCAGAGCAGACACTTGCTCCTGGGCCTGGGATGAGGGGCCTGGCCACAGGAGCAATAAAATGGGGCCAGCAACATGGGACTGGCATAGGGGAACCACCTCCCGCAGGTCTGGCAGAACCATATAGGGGCTTGGCATTGAGAAATGCTTGCTGCAAGGAACCCTGTGTTCCACACAGAGATGGGACATCATGAGAAGGGCTATGAGGGGGCATGCTGGCAGGGAGGCAAAGCTGGTACAGGCAGGTGCCTCAGGAGAGGAGCTGTGGATTGCCTGGAGGCTCCTGGACATGCAGAGATGTCAGAGGTGATGATAGAGTTCAGAGCAGGCACTGTTAGTGCGAGTAGTGCAGATGGGTTAGGAAAGTGGGTGGTTAGGTCAGCAGAGAGGCTGGGAGAGGGCTTTCCCTGCGCTCCTCTCCTGGCTCTGCATGAGGCTGTCCCTGGCTACAGAAGATGCCTACAAAGGGCTGGAAGACCAAAACCAGAACAAAACCCCCAAATGCTGTAGGAGCACTGCTGGCAAGCGCCAATGGCCACTCTACCAGGCCACATCCCTGGCATCCACAGCCATGCAGCTGGCCAGACCCCAAGGGACGCTGATGCCACATCACGGTGGCACAGAGCTGCCGGTGGGACCCCGGCACAGGCTGCACAGGGATGATGGCCTCAGGCAGCAGGGAACCTGAGACAACGCAAAGCAGTTTGCCCAAGGCCATGCCACATTGCCTACAAGGCTGTGGGATAGCCAGCAACCAGCAGCTGGGACAAACGTGCCACACACGCAGTGTCATGAGAGCCTTTTGGCAGTAGCTGCACCCCAGGCAACACCAGGGGGAAGGGGGCCAGGACTCCCTCCTAAAGCCACCATGTTAAACACCTGCAGTGGTTTCCCAGCCACCTCCAGAAAGCTGAACAGTACAGCAACAGCTGTCATCACACATGAAGGTGCAGCAGAGTGGGGTGACTTGCTCCAAGATGCAGTTCCCTAGCAAGGGCAGGGGTAATGGGGAGTGCCAAGGCCTCTACTTCAGCACTGCCCACCACAGGCAGCAGCCATCTGGAAAGCCTCACACCACAGTCTCCCTGCCAGAGAAACAGGCAGCAGCTGAAATGCTTCCTGAGCATTGGCCCTGCTCTCCTCCAGCAGGGCTGTTTGACCAACCCCAGGCAGACAGACAGACAGACCGATCCCTCCACAACGCAAACCACAGGGGCTGCTCCCCAAAGCCTCTGCAGAGCCCAGGGTCTGGAGAACATGTCCGCAGGGGAATGCTGCAGCATGAGGCATTGCAGCACTGGCTGTGAGTGCCAGGGAGGGTATGGCACAGCTGGTGACAATGGGAACCTGTGACTGGGCTCACCTTGTCCCGCTCCTTGCGGATGCTGGTGTCCAGGCTGGAGAGCTTCTCCTGCAGCTGCTGCACTGCTTCCTGCTCCTGCCGCAGCCGCACCACCTCTGATTCCCGCTCACCCTGCAGCAGCGCCCGCTCCATCTCTGCCTGGACAGGCAAAGCAATGTCAGGATGGCTGCTCCAGCTGGATCTAGCTCATACCCTTAGGATTCAGTGCTGACTGGTGAAGACAGCAAGCAGCATCCCTCACCTCTCGCGATGTCTCCTGCAGCTGCTGCTCCAGCTCCTTGACACGGCTCTTCAGCTGGTCCAGGTATCCGAGGACACTGGCGCGCTCCTCCTCCAGCCGCTGCGCCTCCTTGGCCCGGGGGCCTGTCAGCTTCTCGTGCTGTGGAGAGGGCCGATTGGCATGGCACAGTGCAGCATGGCATGCTGCAGAACGGCACAGCTACCCCCCTTACCTCGTGGTGGGTACTCTCAGTGCTGCTGCACTCCTCCTTCAGGTTCTCCTCATCCGACCTTTCCAGGCTCTCTCTCTGCTGCAGCTCTTCGACAGCATGGCCCAGAGCCGTGGCACCTCTGGGCACCCACTGGCCAGCATCTGTGCCACCAGCCAGGAGCCTGGGCACGTCACCTGGCTCAGTGCCATCTGTCTTGGTGTACTCAGCACAGAGGTTCAAGATGGTCTCCAGGCGCTGCCGCTCCTGTGAGGAAGAACAGTCAGCAAGGTACCCATCCAGCACATGCTGTGGCAGGAGCAGACAGAACCCTGTGCCAATGGTGGCCACCAGAATATGGGCCTGCACACTGGGATGGGCGGGCAACATTACAAAGCACAATGCAGCCAGCTCAACCCCAGACCAGAGCCAGGCACGCGATATGCTGGGAGCTTAAGACAGACTAATTACAGGCAGCAGTGCCGGCTGCCGAGTGTCTCTGCTATTTCCAGGCGGTGACTCAGGCCGCCTGCACCAGGCGTGAGTCAGGGCTGAGCAAACACGGCCCTGGCGGCTCGGCCTGCAGGACTGGCAGAGACATGGCAAACCTCATCCAGGCAGATGCCAGCTCCATAAAAACTCCATCAGCCCTAAATATAGATGCAACGTCCACAGAGCCATGGCACCACCACCAGCAGATGGGCCCTGGCAGGGATGGACAAGAAGATGTGGAGAGTTTTGCAAAGGCAAGGGCACCACCATTTTGGCCAGTAGCCCTGGGGCCATGCCAACCCCACCAGCTTCCACAGGCTGCTGTAACCTGGGGGCTTCGTATTCCCAGAGAGTTGCTGAGCACCGACGGCTGCTCCTGGCTGTAATCCCCTTGCATAAGCAGGCAGCCTGGCAGCTGTGTGAAATCCCCAAGAGGCAAAGGCCAGGTTCCAAAGCAGCAAATGACAACAGGTATTTACAATGAGGGTGTCCCACACTCAAATGAGTCCCCTCCCAGACCCAAGGCTCACCAGGCGCTCCATCTCCTGCTCCCGAACCCGCTCCTGCCGCTGCCTCCGGTGGTACTCGAGCAATTCGTCCTCATTGTCACTGATCTCAGTGATGCTGTTCTTGCGCTCCCGTGACCCCGCTGGCAGCCGTGGGTCCCCCAAAGGTTTCCTGGGGGCGCGGGGGCTCTGCCGGGGCGAGGGCACAGCTGGGGAGCCCAGCCCGTATGTTGGGGTCATGCAAGTACTGAAACTGGGACGGCGTGTGGGGTTCTCTGCCAGCAGTGGGGGTGAGGGGCCTCCAGCACCTTTCAACTCCTCTGGGCCCTTGCGCCTGGCACGGGGACTGCCAGGCACTTCCCTGCCCAGCCGGGGCTGTGGGGAGGGGGTGTCAGGGGCCACCCGTGGGCTGGCAGCCCGGCGTGACAAGGAGGGACTCAGGGGAGGCAGCTCCCGCATGCTCTCAACGTTCCGCCGGGTCACCCGTGGGCTCTCGGTGGGCTGCAACCGGGCCTCTGGGACTGCCCTGCTGGTGGGCTGCCGGCTTGGCTCCCGGAAGGGACTGGGGGGCCGGTCCTGCAGGGCCACCCGTGGCCGCAGCACCACCCTGGGCATCAGCCGGGGGCTGCCCATCTGGTGGTCCCCGAGTCTCTCAGCTGGCCAAGGCTCACTAGAACCCCCACCAGGCAGAGTGGGTGGCTGCACAGTGTGGTTGTAGCTGGAGGAGCGAAGTGGGAGGGGGGGGGGCACGGCTGGGCCCTGCTCTTGGCTGCTGAGTGAGGGGCTGGTGTAGCTGCTGCTGCTGGCCGGGGAGGAGAGGGTAGAGCAGTTCTCATAGCTGGAGCCCCCCGAGGCGGCCCCAGGGCTGGGTGGAGGGGACAGGAGGCAGCGCCCTCCCCCATTCACCACAGGGGAGAGGGGGGATCGGCCACAGGCAGGCGGCTTCTGGATGCCAGGGGATGCTGACTCCTCCAGCACCAGTGAGTCCATGATGTCCTGCAGGTCCTTCTCGATGGAGCTGACAAGGGAGCTGTGGCTGTGACACCCACGCTCTGACAGCTGGTGGCCACCATTCGCCAAGGCCTCAGATTCTGCAGGGAAACACAGGAGCAGGCATCAGTGTGGTGACTCCACTGCAGCCTCTCCCTGGGCTAGGTTGTACAGGGCAGCCTGGCATCATTCTTCCATGCAGGCTTGCAGAGTCAGAGCTGGGTTGCAGCCCCTCTTCGCTGCACCCCAAGCTGCCCGCACCCTGCTGCCACCCTTTCCCACTCCGGGAGCCGGACCAGGGAGGAGGCCGAAATCCCGCCAGCCCCATCACCCAGGAGACAGAAACCTGAGAGGACAGCCCAGCCACCCTCCCTGCGTCGCAGCTCCCAGCTCCACTCCCTGGAGAGCAGCTGCCCACACCACCCACTGGCACCCACCACTTGTCCCCTGCACACTCTGGCTTCCCAGCAAGGGGTCAGAGATGAAATAGCCAAAAGCTGCTGACCTGCAGCGTGTCCGGAACCACCACCACGTCGCCCACAGCCTCCCCGCACCCTGGCCAGGGTGCTCCTGCCTGGGCTGCCCTGTCCTCCCCGCAGAGCACCGATGTGCCTGTCACTCAGGGGACAAGTGAATCGCAGCAAGTGCGGAGCCCGGCCAGGACAGCATGCCACCCAGCCTGCGTCACCCTCTGGCACCCAGCAGCTCCCCCACAGCAGCTGGCACTGCCTTCCTGCCTGGAAAGATGTGCCGCAGCCCTGTCAGTGTTATCCCACCCAGTCCCGCGTGGCAGAGAGTGAGCATGCTAGGCCCACATGGGATGCTGCATGGTTGCATGATGCTGCATGGTTGCATGATGCTCCTCAGCCACAGCACCTCCTCGTGTCCCTCCTCCTGTCCCCCAGCTGCAGGCAAGCTGCCTTCCCAACACACATGTGGCACAGGAAGGCTGCCAAGCTCCTCTCCCTGTGCCAGGGTGTGCTGGTTGGGGCAGGGATAAGGGCTACCAGCCCAGGGATCAGTGCTGGAGATTTGGACATCCCCAGGAACTGGGCACAGTACTAGCACCTGGCCCATCGCCCCACAGACAGGCAGATGCAGAAAGATAAGCTCATAAGATGAAGGACAGCAGCCAGCGAAATGGCCCTCACAGCCCCAGCACGGCCACCCCAGCACATAAATGCTCGCTTTCTGGCAGCTGGGTGGGCTCCGATGGGCGATGGCTCTGCCATGGCCAGGTTCGGCAGAAGCGAAAGCCATGCCTCAGTTCCCCCACAGTCACCCTCTTTGAGGTGATATTAATCATTAACAAATACCAGTGCAGCTGCCATACCATGCTGAGCTGATGGATGGCACACTGCAGCCAGGTGTGAGCCCCACTCCTGAGTGCAACAGGACAGGGCTGGGAGAGCATTGGGCACTGGGAAGGCTGATGGCATGGCTCAAGGAGCACCTCAGCATCTGCTCTGCCCCACCTCGGACAAGGGGGAGTCACCTACTTGCTGGCAGCCCATAGAGAGCCGCTGGGCTTCTGCCCCCCGCTGGGATCATGCTCTTAATCCGCTTGGCCTCAGCAGGGTGGTTGAAGCGGAGGAAGGTGGCCTGGCCCAGGCAGATGGTGCACCCTTGGGAGAGAGGAGAGAAGGTTCAGCTGCTAGCCGGCAGTATCAGAATGGTGCCGGAGAGTGCAGGGAGGCAGTCGGGCATTGCTGGCCCTAAGATGCACCCTCCAGAGGGGAGCAGGCTCCTGCTGTCAGCAGAGGCTTAGGGGGAGGCTGAAATCCAGGTCACTCCCCGGCAGCTGCTGGCAGCACTTCTCAGGCGCAGGCACAGCTGGGGTCCCTGCCGGGGGCCACGGGGGAGTTGGCAGCACTCCAGGGCTTGCGTGGCTGCCAGCTGCAGACAAGACAGCTCCTGTCCCTGCTTGCAAAGCGTCTCTTCTTGGCCCAAAGCAGCAGCCCTCTTGGGGTAAGGCTGCCGAGCAGCCCCGAGGAGGAAGGCACCTCAGGAAGGGGAGCAGAGCCTTGAGCTGCTCGCTGTCCGTTCACCTGCTGCCCGTGGTGCTGGGGAGGCATGTGCGGGCAGCAGGGAGCATCAGGTGGCTAGAAAGTGGGGTGCTGCCGACACGCCCCACTTTGAAGCGCCTGCCAGGGCTCTGGGGAGAGGCTCACTCCGTACCAACAGCCGCTGCTGAAAATCCCTCGCCGGAGGGGACGTGTTTTTTCGAGCATTCGTCAGCCCAGCTCGCAGCAAGGTGAGCGAGAGGCGGTACAGATTAACTGCCATCGCCGTCTCGGGGGCCTGGTTCCCCTCTCTGAGCGCCAGGGTGGGAAGGAGTCCTGCTCGCTCCGGCTCAACGAGGGCATCCTGCCGGCCAGGGGGCAGTGCCGACGCCCAGCCTGGCAACGGCTGCCTCGGAGAGATGCATCACTGCCCTGTGCCTTCCCCACGTACCGGCACCAGTGGAGCCACAGGTGGCCCCGGCAAAGCGAGTAACCATCAAACTGTACCCCGAGCGTCGGCCTGACAGTCCCGCAGTTCATCCCGCTGTGGCCTTGCACAGATACTGTCCCTGCTCTGTCGTGTCCCCGCCTGCCCCCGGGGGCAGGAGGATGGGCGGCTCGGCTGACCCCTGCCAGCACCCTGCAGCCCACCACGGCCCTCGCTGCCTACTGTGGGACCGGCGGCACCCGGCAGGACTCCGCGGGCCGTCGCGCCGGAGCCTTCTCCGGTGGCCACGTGGCTCCCATTGTCCCCCGCGGGGACGCCCGCGGCAGCGCCCACGCGGGTGGGGCCCCCCCTTCCCGGGAGGGACGGGGGCAGGCGCGGGGGGCCGCAGCGCCAGGGCCTGCCGGCGGCATTGTGGCTCTCTGACCCGCGGAGGAACGGGAGCGAACTCCCTGCCCGGCGCGGACACGCGTGGTCCGCAGCACCGCACTCACCTCACCACCACCGCCGCCGCCGCCACCGACACCGCCCGGGCAGCGCCGCACCGCCCCCGGGGAGTGGCGGGGGGCCGGGCCTCACCCGCCCCGCCCGAGGGTCCTCCCCGGGGAGCGAGACAAGAGCTACGGTGGGGCGGGGATCGCGTGGGAAGGGGCTGAGGCTTTGTCCACGCGTCTTGGGAGCGGCCATGGGGGGCCGGCCGGGTCCAAGCCCTGTAGCCACGCAGGCAGACCAGCAGTGTCCCGGCAGCCATCCGTCGGGAGGACACCCAAGGTGTTTTCCCCTGTCATCTCCCTTCCCAAAGTCGGCTCAGCATCTCCGCTGTTCTTCAAAGCCCGCCCGGGTCTCTCCCTTCCCACCTCACTTGACACACGCAGCAAAACCAGCTCTCAAGCTGTGCCAGGACCTGGCAGGTTCCCACCGCAGAGCACAGAGACCAGGAGTATGCCAGCTGGGATATGCAGTTACTGGATGGCGCCTCAAACACCCCAATACTCAACGGCACAACTCCACAGGGAAAGGCTCTGGTGAACCACAGCCTGTTCCTACCTTGCGTGAGGTGCATGGGCCGCTGAAGTGGCACGCCATCGATGGCGCAGGCATTGCCACAGGGGTGCAGGGTGAGTGTCCCTCGCACGTTCTCGATGTAGCAGTGCTGGGGTGCCAGCCCGGGGCCCTGCAGGACGATATCTGTCGCAGCCGTGCCAACGGTGGTCCTCCCTGCCAGCAGAGAGGGCGTCTCAGTGTCTCTGTCACCAGCGTGCCTGTGGAGACCCCCTGGCACTCACCTTCCTCCAGGGGCAGGAGTGTGATTGCAGTGCTGAGCCGACCGCTGCCCAGGCTCACCAAATGCGGCTTCTCCGTCTGCACTTTCAGCCCCTTGCCCGTGTTGATCAGGTCCAGGGGACTGTTCTGTAGGAGGAGAGGGAGGGATGCTCACAGCTCCCGCAGCTGCAGCCCACTCCCCTGCACTGCCCACCTGGCTGAGCTGCTCCAAAATGGCCACATAGCCAGGGTCAATGCCCAGGCACAGCCACATGCCAGCAGCACTGTCCAGCAGCAAGACGCAGGAGAGGAGGGCTCTCCTGGCTGTGCTGCCTATCCCGGGAAGCAGAGGCGAGCTGCCGTGGGAGCTGGAGATCCCTGGGGTTTGGGCTGCATCTAAGAGGATCCGAGCTGCCAGCCGCTTAGCTCAATGGGCTTTGCTGACGATCCCGTAATAGGATTGGCTGAGGCTGAGGAGAGGCTGGAGGGGCGCGCCAGTGCTGGTGGTAGGGCTGGCTGCAGAGAACTCCCAGCCATATTCCCCTGTTCCCACAGAGCAGAGGTCCTGTGATCCTGTGTGCTCACCTGGATGACAGTCTGGACTCTGTGGGTTGGGCTGGTGGAGGTCCTGCCAGATGCCTCCATGATGCCTTCTTGGAGATGCTGGATGGTACTGGACACGGGCTGCCAGAAGAAACAGAATGGCAGTACAAGTGACCACACTGGGCATGGCCTTTATGTATTTTTCCTGCACATCCTGGACAGCAGCCTGAGCACAAACCCTACCCATTCCAAACTAGCATTTGCCACCAAGAGGATTACCGTCCTGAGCTCCTGTCTTCATCATGTCAGCAGCTGCCTGAAGCCAGTGAGCATCCCTGCCTGCCAAGGCATGCATCCTACCTAGGCACACATCCTCATCCATCCGGGGAGACCCATCCATGTGCCAGGCGTCAGGACAAGACACAGTCCCGGAGGGAAAACTACACATGGGGGACATGGTGTTGCAAACACATGCTTTAAATGCCAAGAGCTGTGGGCAGCCAGACCCCAATGGCTGCCAGTGGAAAAGGACACACAAGCACAGGTTCTGGCTGTCCCCAGCAACACCTGCCTGCCATGCATGGCACACCTGGGCACCTCTGTGCATGCCACCAGTGTCCAGCTCTGGCACCCAGGCACACGCCTCTGCTCCCATGCAGCCCAGCAGCAGCTCATGGTGCACTAGCTCAGCTGAGTGTTTCGCATCCCTGCCCATGTGGCCCAGAGGCCCGCGGCCGGCAGGCAGGGCCACCACTCATGGAGCAGCCATGCTGCTACACATTCTCTGCGTGAGTAGGAGGCAACTCGAGGAGGAACGATATCCGTCACCCGGCGCTCACGCCATGCCGGGATGCTCCGGGGATCTAAATTTACCGTCTGCTGCTCCCCACGTCCCTCCCTTCCGCCCTGGACTAGCTGACTGGGGTTTAACCCTTCCCAGGCAGCGTAGATAGGAAGTGCTCCATTCCCGTTAGGGGACGCCGGTCCCAGGGCCGCCAGGAGGAGCCCCGGGCTCGGCTCCCGCCAGCATCGCTCACTGTCCCGCCAGCCCCCGGAGGGACCCCCCCACTCGGCCAGCACTGGGCTCAGCTGCGGGGGCGAGTGAACGTCTATGACACACTGTGGAAAAAATGAAACGCTGGAAAACACCAGGCGTGGGATCCAGGACTGGGATGAAGCCGGGGCGTCTCCTGCAACACCAGCCCCTCAGCAAGGGCTCCGTGGGGACCAGAGCCACACCACGTGGGATGAGGACAGCTCAGCTAGGGCGGGGGGGGGCGTAGAGATAAGGTACCCCGAGAGCAGTTCACGAGTGCTCACCGGCTGCCGAGGCAGGATCCCTGCTCTCCCTTACCTGCCACCTGATCCTGGTGCCGAGCGGGACCCTCCGCGGCAGGGTGCCCATGTTCCCCACGCACTGGGGTGCCGCACTTCCCAGCGTCTGGAGACCCCACAGCCCAGCCGAGCCACTGCCCCTCACTTACACCCACGTCCCGTCACAATGTTCAGGAAGGAGGAAAAGCCAGGAGAGGCCAGGCTGCTGCATAGGAAGGGAGCGGGGCCAGGGTGGGATCTTGAGCCGGTGTTAACTCCTTCCCAGCACGGCTGTACTGGTGAGGCCTGGTGAGAACCAGGGGGGACCCCCATCCCGGCCACTTGGGGGATTGTCTCCGATTCTGCCCGCCTCCTGCTGCCCAAACTCTTCACCCAACACCCCCCACTCCACAAGCAGCCCTGCCGGCCCATGAGCTGGAGGGTGACGCTGGCATCCCACCGCTTCCCAATGCCCCCAGTCCCGCAGCATTGCCCTCTATCAGAGCCCCTCACCTGGCTCGTCAACACACAGTGAACGCCTGCCGGTGGTGAGGTGAGTGCGTCACCCCAGCCTGTCCTGCCGGGGATACAGCCCCTTTCCAGCCGGCTCTGCTGTAGGAATGCGGGGCGGGAGCGCGGCCGCCCCAGCCGGCGCCCCACTGCTAGGACGGACAAGGCGGCCTTTCTTCTCCCGCCGCCGCCTGCAGAACGCGCCGCTTGTTCCCGCCGTGGGAAGCGGTGAAGGCAGCAAATGCCAAGGGGTCGGGCTCGGTTACCACCAAACAGCCCACGGTCCTCGTGCACCCCGCGCAGGGCTGCCTACTCAGCCCTGGCCTCCTGGAAGACAAAAGCCCCTTTCTTCACCTAGCACAGCCAAAAGCCTCACCTGGGAGGACACCCAGCCCCACCGATGCAGCGGCCCTGCTAATGCAGTGCAGGCTGCACACAGACATACTGGCCCACCGTGCTCCCGGGGAGCCCCTGCATCCCACTGCCTACAGGCTGCAATCTGCCTGCCTGCCTCAAGCCCACATGGGCAGGGGTGCTCTGGGGGTCCACTCCTGCCTGACCTGCTGTTGCCCACCTAGACCCAAGCTGGGCACAGCACATCCTCACTCACCCTACATCAGGTACCAGTAGACCCCAGAGCTGCACTGTGTGCCACTGGCCAGGACACAGCCAGGGCATGGGCATTCAGCCCACGCTCGTGAAGGGGCACAGACTGGCAGGCCACACCATGTAGTGTCAGCTATGCTGGGATGAGGCAACAGCATGGCAGAGGCGGGCGCATGGCACCCCCTTGCATGGCCTCTCATCCCCACTTGTGGCTGGCTGGATGGGTCACGGGAGGAAGCCCGAGTGGCCGAGCTAATGAGTGCACACAGTGGAGCATCGCAGCCTCCAGCCAACTTGGCTGCCTGTTTGCTCCCCATCTGCTAATGCACTTAGGGTGCGCTCACCCCTTCCCACACCCTCTGCCCTGGTAAACAACCGGCCCTTCCGCCGGCAGCTGGGAAGGGGGAGCCTGTCTCTTGCACAAAGCCAGAGGTGAGTGAGGAGCCTGTTCCTGGCCACTGCCTCCCGGCCTGGAGCTAACAACTGAGCAGGGGAGACCCAGCCAGCTCCATCCCACCCAGGCGAGGGATGGTGGGGGCTGCATTGCGGTTGCTGCGACAACACCATGATCCTGGCAATAACACCACCATAAATCAGCCACCAGACAGCTCCGGCGGGAGCCGAGGAATCCTGGCCACACCCGCTGATTTCATCCCTCCTGCGAAGTGCTCCTGCACCACCGCAGCACAGCTGTGCTCCGGCCAAGGCCCTGCTGGCATCGTGCTTCAGAGTCTCCACAGACTGGTGGATGGTCACCATGTGCTCAGGCCGGGGAGGACGTGCAGTCCCACCTACTGCACCCAGCACTCCCCGAGGCGAGCCAGCTCCTAGGGCCAGTGAGCCATAAATACACCCAACCACTGCTGCAGCTCAAGCACTGACCCCAGCATCAGCACGTGCCTCCAGTCACCACAGCACAGACACAAGCTCCAGACCCCTCACAAGACTGCACAACGGAGAGCTGCTCCTCAAAATGCTCTTGTACCAAAATGACAATTTCTCACCTGCAGGGCAGAGGTTTGGCTCAGCAAGGAGCATCTGCAACTCCTGCTGATGACGTCTTGAGGACCATGACACAGGATGGGTTTGGTGGGTCTTGAATCCAACCCCTGGCACGAACCCATCATCCAGCCCTTTGTTTGCTGGGAGAGGGGTGGGGTGAACCTCACCTCTCCAAATCAGGCATTGATCACTTTCCTCTTTCTGGCTGCAAGCGAGGACCCTTGCCATGCAATCCTGTGGTTCCATTCCCCTGCACGGCATCCTGCCCCTGCTGCCTTAGGATTTTAGCTTTTATATTTTCATATGTTTATAATCCTGCAATTCTTTAGTGTGTAACTCTGAGCTCCATATAGAGTGTTAGCTACTGCTTTTCCCCTTTTTGTCAGACACAACAATTCCCCTCTAGGCCTGAGAATCAAGGACACCTTACTGTCTCCAGCCCCGAGAAATGTAAACAAAAGTGAGTTGGCAGGGGGGGAAGCAAACTGGGAGAACGGGACTCCACTACCTGAAGCTGTAACTGGACAATTAACCTCTGATATGCAAATGGACAAAACTTATATCTGTCCGAAAAACGTGTGGCTGTCGGCCATCTTGGGTGTAGTCTCTGTGAGACTCCTGCACTGCCCAAGGTGTACCCTGTAAAGGCCTTTCAATAAATATCTGCCCTTTATCCTTTCACTCTGTCCAGCCTCTGCTCCAGGTCAGCCTCTACAAGACATCACCCGACACGTACCAACGTATGGCATCACACAGCAAACCCAAATGTACGAGGAGTTACCAAAAAGTACCTGGCCATGCTGCCTTGCTATTGCCTGTGGTGCTCAGCCAGGGGACCTGCCCCCTGCAGCCTCTGCCTAGTGCTCAGAGAGGGCTGGTGGCTTGCAGGGCAGCTGGAGAAGTGGGAGAGACAGTGGCCCATCAGCACAGCAGCTGGACCTTCTGGGACTGCCAGATTCCTCTGGCTTTCTGACAGCAGCTGAAGGGGCTGTGGCAGGAGCGTGGCAGGAAGCTGGAGTAAACAAGGTCCAGCCATGGAGCACGATCCAGCCAGACCAGTACCGTTCCCAGGCTCCGCAAGAGGTGTCAGAGACAGCAGTGGTGGCCTTGGGCCAAGCATCGCCCCCTCCTGTGACTGCCCAGGAGCTGCCAGCAGGATTTGGGGAGGGGAGAACCTTGTCTGGCTGCCTTCCAACACCGAGCTGCTCTCAGGACTCCCACACCAGCAAACCCACCACTGACATGGACCACCGGATCCGGACCCAGCTCCCAGCCCACCCACACACCACCAAAACATTGTGCAATGATTGGTTTTATGGCTGACCGTGTTTTTCCTACTTCCCTGTGTGCAGCTAGTTCCTTGCACCCCCTCCTAGGGCACCCCAGGGAGCAGGGAGCCCCAACATGCCCCACACCTGGCCCCAACACGGGCCAACGCAGCTGAGCCCTTTTCTCTTGCCCCCACCACATCTCAAAGCTGCCCCTGAAGCACTAGCGGGTCCTCGCGTTACAGGACACGCTGACCCCAGCCCCACAGGCTACCAAGGGCAGTGGTCGCCACAAATGGGGGGGGCGTGGAGGGGAGGATCCCACCTCATGCCAGCGGCTGCTCACCTTCACTGCCCTGGTCCGACAGCCCTTCCCGGGCTCCGCCGTCGCTCCACTGTCCACCACCGCCTGCCTCGGCGTGTCCCCGCCCCAACCGGTGTCGGCACGTCCCGCCCCCGCGTGGCCAGGGCTGACCGCTCCCGGCTCCGGAAAGACCTCACGACCCCCAGCCAGCTCCTTTAACAGTACTTTATTTGATTAAAGACTCAGAATTCTCTGTGTACACTGGAATGTGCTCTATTCCCTAGGCCAGGATCATACAGGGTTACAAAAAGAGGGGATCTTGGCTCGGTTTAAATATCACCCTCCAGTGAATTTAAGGAAAAAAAAAAGCTCCTTGGATGCTTGAACTAACCTTGACTCCATTTTAAAAATCATACAGACAAGCAGCTCTGAAACAGGACTGGGTTAATGGGATTCATTGCCTACTTTGCTAGGGGAGAGGGCTTACCCTCTCAGGAGAGAACCAGGGTTGATTTCCTCTCAGGTGCTGCCAGCAGAGGAGAGACCACGAACTTCTTTGGCAGAGGACCCCAAGGGCCCATGACAGGCTGGCTGTCTCTTACAGAGCACAGTACATACACTTTTAGGGCCCTTGCCTTCCACCTGTACTTGGGCCCTCTGGCTGCAGAGGTGAGCCGTGCCCAGGGGCAGGTGACGCTCATGACAGGCCCCAGCCATGCAGGGGAGATGAGTTGTGAGAGGAGCACAGGTCTCTGAGATGAGGCAAGTAACACTAGTGAGGCAGCAGTAAGAGAAATGGCTTGGATCAGCCCCCACATTCCCTGGAAACCAGCATTTCCTTCTCCCACACCTGCCAGTGCTGAACCAATGCTGGTTTGAGACAGGTCCTGACATGCAGGCCAAGTAAGTCAACCAGGCTCCACAGCTCCTTTCACCCAGGCAGGCAAAGCCCTCAGCCTCCCCAGACACCAAAACAGCCTTGCAAAGGATACACAGGTGGTTCTAACCTAACTAAACTTCCTCCAAAGCCTGGCCTGAGAATAGCTGTGGAAGACAGTGAGGACACAGTCCCCTTTGGATGCTCTCCCCGCTGCAGCAGGAACCAGACCACCTGGAGCTGGACCACTGCCACACAGCAGAGCTGGAGGAATAGCAGTAACTGTAGGTGTGGGGCAAAAGGACTGAACCCCCGGGTCCCTCTTCCCCACCCCGTACCACTGCCATGACCCTCCCACCTCTGAGGCCCCAAGGTCAACTTGCTCAGCTTCCACCAGATGGAAGGGTCAGGACCAGCAGGTGGCCCCACGCATGAGAACCAGAGGCCAAGGAGAAATTAAAATGGCAGCACCAACAACGGAACAGCATGTGATGCTTCAGGAGAGAAGAGAATGATGTCTGGTTGGCTCTGCGCTGAGCTCCAAGCATCTCTTGGGGGGGTGGGGGGGACACGTAAAAGTCAGGCTCTTTGCGGAGATCTTGGTTTTTTGCCAGTCGGTAAAAATCTGCCAAAGAAATTTGTGGCCTTTGCCCCCCATGAGCATGTCACTTCTCTGCAAGAAAAGTCTGTGACCCAGGAACACTGCAGATGGCAGACAGAGCCACGCGTCTTAGCAGAGGGGGCTGTGGTGTTCCCAACATTCAGAATAAACGTCGGCCTCGTTTTTTTTTTAATTTAAAAATTTCTTCCATTGCGCGTCACCACGTCTGGCATTACAGGATTTCATACTTGTCCACCAGGAAGGTGGTTTCAGTGGAAAACCTTACAGGGCTGTTGCCGTCTACCTGCGTCACTTTGGTAACCTGTGGAGATAACAGGCAACATTAGCTCAGCATCACATCGCTCCCTACCACAGTGATGTCATGCTTCCCAACGCTGTGATGGCCACGAGAGCACAACCGACCTGGTACCTTTAAACCACAACTCAGCCCTGAAACAAAGATCTTTGTTCCCAGGAAACCTGAAAGAGGGGAGTGATTTTCTGTGGTAACTGTGTCTCTGCTGAGGAGCAAAGGGGCAGCCACTGGCTACACTTCAGTGGTGACAGACAGTTGTATGCCAAGCAGTGTTTCGGCTACAAGGCCGATGGATTTTCCAACAAAGTCTGAGGGGAATTAATGATTACTCAGAGACTTGAAGACACAACTGAAACTTCAGGCAAACACCACGAAGTGTCAGCTGCTAGTGCTGTCTGCTGGCACTCCCGAATCCAGCTGTCTCAGAGGCAGGTTAATGCCAACCCTTTAGCCATGGCCAGTGGGCCAGCATGGCCCCGTTGCAGCATGGCCAGTGCCAGCCAGCCGGCGACTGAGGCAAGAGTGACATCCCACCTGTGGAGCATCAGCAGTGACCCTACCTGTATGTTGCAATAGTTCTTTTTGGAGACGAAGGAGACCTGCACCGGGAAGAAGTCATTTGGCTGCCCTGCTATGCTGAACTCCAGGCTACCGCTCTTGTTTTTGGCATCTATCACTGGCAGGCACCACTCAAGGAGGTTTCTCCGGCTGTCGTGGCGATACTCACCATCAATCTCCCCAATCACTGGGGCGCCAACACCAGACCTAGAGCAAGCAATGAGAAGTGACAGTAACTTCCCTGCAGAGAGCTAAGGAAATGCCTCTAACACCCGTTGGCTTGGCCAAATCCACAAAACAGGGAGGGGAAGGAGGCGATGGGACTCATTAGTGCTGCGTGGATAAGGAGCGTTACTTACGGCAAGGGGATGGTGATGATCACATCATTCAGCTCTAGGCTCTCCTCTTGCAACTCATATTCAATGTTAACATCACAACTGTTCCCACTCTCTGATGGCCAGCAGTTAACTGAGGAAACAGAGACAGTATGTGAACCATGCAGGCCTTTCATGTAGAATAGGCTTTCATAAGATGATGCACTTCAAAATGCCCAGCAAAGTCACCCTCAAGCCGACTTTAAGAAAAGCTCTGTATTTTCCTTGAGGTGTTACAGAAAACGCACACTGCCAAGGACAGGCACTATCCAATGGATACACATAGTATCTCCAACATCTCACAACATGCCAGGCTCCAGGCAGCCTGGCTGTTGCAAGGTGGCTACCAGCAGCTCACAGACAATCACCAGCTTCTTCTGCCTGAGCCCCCAGACTTGCACTCACTTGTCAATGGAATGAAGGACTCTTCTGTGGTCTGCAACCTCCACTTCAGCACGCCCACGTCACTGTTAATAGGGAATGACTTCTCTGGGTTCTTCAAACCAATCTGTGACTCTGTAGTGAAGAGCTTCTTGTCCACGTTTGGGTGAGTCTGGAAGAGGAACACATGCCCAGACTGTAGGTCTAAGCCCAAGGACAGAACCATAGGTAATGCAGGTTCTACTAGGACAGGCCTACACATTCCAGAGTGTTTGCTTTGACAAAACATGCATAGGATTTCTTCCTGGCTCAGAAGCCCATCCGCAGTACAACTGCTTATCAAGCTGGGATTCCTTCCAGGAAATGCTAACCTGACAAGAAGGATCCGCACCACTGCCCTTCTTATGTGCTACTGCACCAAACACTCTAGCGATGCAGGCTGATCTCTACAGAACAACTATAAGTCAAAGACCATCCTGAATGTTTACAGCAGACATTTCAAGAAAAATCAATCTAATGCTGTTGGGAAAAACAGCCTGACACCATAACACTACTGTCTCCCCTCAGCAACCTTAATGCATGTATGTGTCAGTGGCCAAACTCCATTTAAACACTCTCTTCACAACCTCATGTGTGAGCAGCTTTTTAGAAGGAGAGGATTTTTGCAAGTCACTGTTCAAGTTACACTAGAAACACAGGAGTCAGCAAAGGGTTTGGTCTCATCTTCCACCTGAAGCACCATCTGTGGGAGCGCTGTTAGCAACTTGCTCATGGGATGCACTGGAAGGAAGCAGACTTGCAGACAGCGATGATGTACAGACGAGTCCCTAGCAACGAGTGAGCCAGAGTGTGTCAAAGCAGCACCACCTCCAGGGATCAATAAGGTCACATAAAGAGGGAGAAAGGGAAGGATGAATCTCCCAAGAACCTTCTGACCTGCTACTGCTCACTGCAATCAAGTGCTCCAGCAATCGTCCCAGGTACAGCAGTGACAGGACAAGCAACCTCAGAAAGGAACAGCTTCGGAGAGAATAAATTCATTCCCCAATGGCACAGGAAGTTTCTTATCCCATTTCCACTCCACAGCTGAAGCTGACATCACACAAACAGGCACTGAGCAACACACCAAGCTGCTGCAAAGCCCAAGTGAGGTCACCTGGCATGCCAAGGTGCACTGCTGGGCAGATAAGGCTTTGAGGGCAGGACAGCAATCGAGATTGCATTTCTCCAGTGAACTTCAATCCCTTGAGCATGACTGGCCCTGCACTGACTACTCTCATTTCCAATGCATTTGCTGAGAAGGCTTGGACAAGAACACAGGACAGCAACATACTTGAGTTATTTCCAATATTTTTCCCCTGGAAAGCAGCAAAAGCATGTTCAACAGCATGGGACTCCAAACAGGCTTTACCTGTAGCTGCACTCCCCTCTTGTCTTCATTTTCTACATGCAGGCGAATCCGTGCAAACTTTTCATCAGAGATGTGCAGCATGATCATGCCATGAAGCTCCATGTTCTGCAACCCTCCGTCACGGCCACAAGTCAAGGAGATTTTCTCCTCTATTTTCATGTGCACGCTAGACAGACAAAGAAAAAGCTCAGGTCCTACACTCAGTATCTCCCAGACAGCAGAGAAATCACTGCTCGGTAAGGACAGGCTGTGTGTACTGAGTGGGGGCTCACAAACAATAGCATGGTTGGTACAGTGGAGGCTAAAACTGCTCCGACAGTGAACTCAGGGGCAGGTGGACCCATACATATGGGTCTGCAAGGCATGGGAGCCCAGTTAAACAGCAGGGCTGCAGCATCTTGACATGCTGGCCACTCAAATCCCCTCTGACAGGTCACAGTGTGGCTCAGGGCACTAAAAGGTTATGAATTGCTGAGTGTAAAATGAACTGTGAACACCTCAATCCTGAGCAGCAAGGCTGGGAAACAGGGAAAATGGTGCAGGGAAAAAAGCACAGGAAAATTCCCAACCTCAGCTCAACGGTGGATGGACAGTCCATTTTAGTTAAGAGGATCCCTAACCAAACCAGCTATCTGCTTTTTTGCTGACATGCTTTCCCAGATTTTGCCCAACTTTTATAATTACGAGGTAAGAAAACAGGAAAAAGCCAAAGAAGAGCAGAGAAGCTCTCTCCCAAGGCTGCATGCAGGGAGAGCTGTGAGGAGACTATTTCCAAAGCAAGGACAGCACTCACCTCTCCATGTTAATGGGAGGAGTGAGAACTTTGGCTGCTTCTGCAGAGCGCTTGCCTCCAGAAGTCATGATATTTTCTCCTTCTGATTTCAGCTTGTCCACGAAGTTGTCCACCTCCTTCCCTTTAGCGCCGAGTTTCAAGGCTTTACTAGGACCTGAAGGCCTAAATAAAAGGTGTAATAATCGCCAAGTCAGCTGACAGCAACAGGTTCCCCCTTCCTGGTTATCTTCAAATGCTGTAACTTGACCACCCCAACAACACAGCATTCAACTCAGCAGCCTTTTTGGGGGAGAACATGCATGGAACTGATCATCTTTATGCGTCGGGTGCCAAGTTATAATTTAGATTTGGATACGGTTCCATGTATTACCAGGAGCTGCGACCTCTTTTTCTCACTCAAAATGGAAGCCCATTGTTCATCCAAGAATCCAGAGAGAGTAAGGGGCGCTACTGTGGTACATCGCACAAACGCTCCTCAGTATTTACAGAGATGAGGAACTCATGTTAGACCCTCTGGGCATGTAGTTTGAGTCAACGCTGACTCCAACATCTGCCACCTGCTGTCCCCCCTACCTGGCTGGCGCTGGTGCCACTTTGGGCTTCTCGGTCTCAATGATGGTCTCTGTGATCATCGCCGTCACGCCCCCGGACACGGCCGAGCTGCCGAAGCCCCCGAACCCTGGTGCCTTCTTGCCGTGTCTCTCTGCATCCCTCCTGGCCTGCTGTAACTCCTTCGCTTTACGGCGCATCTCAGCTTTCGCTTCACGTTCCTGTGTCTGAAGGAAAAGATAAGAGGCTGATGGAGCTTTGCAACCTCAGCCCTGCCCTGCAAAGGAACTAAGTGCAGCTGCCCACAAACCCCTGGCCAAGAAAAAAGAAACAAGATGTGGGCATTTAGCCCTCAGAAAAGCTAAATAATTGCATGGCCCCACCAAAGTAGAGGAACACCTCTATATAGCAAAGGTGGTGTTTCCCAGACAGGGCACCTCGTGTCAGAATTGCAGGTGTCCCCGCTCACCTCTCTGACTGCTCGAAACACCTTTTCCTCATGTGAGTCCATCTCAGTGAAGGTCCGAATTTGCGCCAGATTTACATTCTCGCGGTAGCCCAGGGCGACGATTTCATCAAAGGCAAAGATTAGGTCAAAGCAGTGTTCAGAGATCTCATTCTCTTCCAGAGCTCGACAATATTCAGGGATCTAAAAGGGCAGAACATTTTACAGGAGTATCCACGAACAGTACTGTGTAAACACTTTCTTTCTACCATCCCAGAGGTCACAACTGTGCCAGACCCTCCCAAGCCAGGGACACCTTTACACTGCTCTTCGTACCATTACATTGTCAACAAACGGGATGAAGTTTTGCCATTGTTAGTTTTTTTACGCTAAAATCCTTACAGAACCTCTCAGCTTCCTCATAACACTAACTCAAAGGAACCCAACTGCATGCTGGGGCCAGCGAATTTCCTGAAAATCCTTTCGTTGTGTGAACACACACACTTGCTGCTTCAGGATCCCTGCGCAGCAGTGCTGCACTTGTAACAGCCACGCACTGTAAAAAGAATATTTAATGCTAAATTACAGTCAGCCCTTTGGCCTCACCAGCTGAAGTATGAGTGATGATTTTCTTATGTGACGTTCAAAGCTACCATCAAAAGTTCAGAGCTTTCTGTCCAGTCAGGAAGGGAAGCTCTGGAACACAGACCTATCAAGTGCAGGCACGCAGTGCTCCTGCACCAGCTCAGAAAGAGATCCCTCATAATAGCACCGTTCTGGGCTATAGGCATGTCACCGAGTGATGAGTCCTTACCACTCTAGAGAAGAGTCGGAGTGTTTCCAGGTCTTCCAGGATGTTGCTGTTTTTGGTGGTGATCAGCACCATGTAGAGCTTCTCCATGGGCTGGTAGACATAGCGCACGCTCTCTGTCTCCACAAATGTGTGCTGCTTCCCTGTGTTCATCAGCTTTGGGAATGCCGCCAGCAGCCCCTCGATGCGGGTGCGAGTCATCTCCACAAACTGCCGGGACACGATGGCCTTCCCTGCCTTCGTGCACACGGCGGCTGCCAACAGCACCTGGAGGAGGGCAGCGTGTGAGCCGGGCCTCCTGGCCCGTGCTCACAGAAAGGATCTCCTCCCACCACACTTCACCTGCATGCCCTTCCTTAAACAAGATCCTAAGTCTTTCTCTGTGACCAGGAAATGAACTATGTCAAGAGCAGAGACATCTCTGCTTTTCTCTCTCTCTCCATTTCACATTCTGTCCCAACATAATCCTCAGAGCTCTCCCTGCTCCTGTCAGTGACCATTCCCGATTTCACACATACCGAGGTGTAACAACCCCTGCGAGCATTAGCAGAGGCTCCAGGTCATCGACTTTTCCATCAGGCTGCCCCAGCTTACAACTACACACAGGAACGCTGTGAAATGTAACATTATGCCATACGCACAGCACAGGCAGGTTAACGAAGCCCTGGTTATCACTCACAGCTCTTGGATGACTCCTGGGCAGCTGGCAGGCGTTAACACACCGACAGCGCAGCAAGGCACTGCTCTTATTGACAGAAAGTATCCGAAACACTCAAACGCGGCAGCTCTGACCCCTGCCGCACCTCGGGCACGCTTTAGCTCTAACGGAGCCGTGTGCGGGTCTGTGCTGACTCAAACACCGCCGCGACGGACAAAAGCAGCCGGACCAGCCCTGAGACACAGGGCTCTCAGCGTCGCACGGGGAAGCAGGCGGGCACCACCCGCCTGGCTACACCTGAAACCCCGAACGCCCTTTAGAGCAGGCGTGAGGCCGTGCTGAGCAGGCACCGTGGCTCCGAGTCACCAGAGACAAAGTGCCGCGTCCCCGCCACCCCGAAGGTCCCCGGCCCGACCCGGGGGGGCAGCGCCGCGCTCCGTCCCACCAGGCCGCGGGCGCCAGCGCTGGCCTGCGCGCAGACGGGGCGGGCGGGGCGGGCCCAGAGGCTGCGCCGGGGGCTGCCCCGAGCCCCGCGCTGCCCGCGGCGGACAGGCCCTTCCCTTACCATAGCAGCGGCGACGGCGACAGCGAGATCCGCGCTCGGTCCCTCCGCTCTCTCCGGTTCCCGGCCGGCCCCGCAAGATGGCGGCGCCGCGCCACGTCCGCACCCGGAAGTGCCATCACGGTGGGGCGGGGCCGGGCGGGGAGGGGCGGTGACACCTCCCAGCCGCCAGGGGGCGTGCGCGGCCGGGCCGCTGTGGCCGGCCAGCCGAGCGCCGCGGGGCGGAGTCGCCATGGCGACGGCGGCGGCGGCGGCGCGGCGG
>VWPU01023204.1:0-30326 GCA_013398955.1 Callaeas wilsoni | reverse complement strand
GGCGGGCGGGGCGGCGCGGGGGGAGAGGAACCGTGCCTCCCTCCGAGCGGGCCCGGCGGCGGCAGGTGAGGTGAGACCCCCCGCCTTCGCTCGGCTGGTTCCGGGCCCTCGGGAGCGCCGCTCCTGTGAGGACCCTGCGGCGGCAGCCCCGAGCGCGGCGGGGCAGAGGGGCCGCGTTCGAACCACCGCGGGCCCGGCCCCGCCGGCGAGGAGCACGTCCCGGGAGGAAGCGGGGGCCGGGGGCAGTGGTGGCGGGGCCCGTGGCCAGCCTGGGGTGCGAGGCCGCCCCGAGGCGCGGCGGGACCGGGGCAGCTGCTCGCCGTCCTTTGTTCGCCGCCGCTCCTCCCGGCTGCCGGGGTCCGGCCCCCGCTCCGGGGCGGCGCTGGGCCCCGCCGGCGGGAGCACGGCTGAGCTGCCGCCTCCAACTGCCCCTCCTGAGCCCGGACCGGTCCCTGTTCTTACGCCTTTCTGGAGTTGTTCTCTAGCTCTGACGCTGCGGCGGGCTCGGCTCTTGTCAGGAGGCATTGGGCGTCTGGTTGTCATGTCGCTTGTGGAAACAAAAATAACAAAGGTAGTAGGTTGCTTCTGGAATGCTGACTGACAGTAGAGCCCTAAAACTACAACGCTGCTAATATAATTTGTGGTTATCTTGCCCTACCTAGGTAATAACTTAATGTTTTTTAACAACCGATTTGCATGAAATAAACTTACATTCTCTTTAACAGTTACGCTTAGATGTTGTCAGAACTATATTTGTTTGCTTTATAGGTGAAAAATCCTAAAGATGAACAGCAGTGCACTACACGTGTCTTCAAAGCTGCCTTGGCTAGAAGTGGAATGTAGTTTCCTGACAGATCTTCTTACAAGGAAGTTGTAAATCCTCTCTAATGGCCAACAAGAAAGAGCCTCCTTTTTTCAATAAAGATAATATGGGACCATTTCACTACAAACTTCCTTTCTATGAAACTATGGAGCTCTTCATTGAAACGCTTACAGGAACCTGCTTTGAACTGCGAGTTTCCCCCTTTGAAACAGTTATTTCTGTGAAAGCTAAAATTCAAAGACTGGAAGGTACTATTCTCTCTTATTTCAGTGTAAACTTTATCACTTTAGAAGAAGTCCTGTTTTAAAAGTCAAAATTGCTAAAATCAAACCAGAAAACTTAAATGTCATGTTTAGCAATATGTATAAAAACTAGGTGCTTAGTTTATGGCTTAGGTTTAATTGAAGTTGAGTTATTTTTCTGTTCTTTCTGTTTTCTATAAGTTCATGGCTTAGGCTTCACTGGAATTCATATGTTTGCTCTTCTGGTGGGTTGGTTGGGGGTTTTTTTCTATATACAATTATTAAGGTTAATCATAAAAAGTCTGTGGATTCTCTGACCCAAGTTGTTTGTTAACTAGCAAGGTTACAAACTTGAGCCATGCAATATGTGTATATTGTAACTGAGCATACTTTAAATTTGCTGCTATGTTTGTTGCTGATTAGGTTAGTCAGTTTATGGTTTTTTTATGATACTGCAGTCACAAGAGCAACTGCAGTGCAGGCAAATCCCAAAGGCAGCTTTAAGTTACGGATTTGAATTTTGTTTAGGTGAGTGATCTTTTGCTGGTAGACATCTGCCTGAGCAATGCTTTGTCTTAAAATGATAAACTTGACACGTTTTGCAAAGTCAAAATCTCCTTTAAGTTATGAGGCCAATCCAAGAAGAATAGGTGTAGGTTAGTCCTCTGTTACCTCTTTTACTCGGGTGAGGATGACCTTGCATGAAGGAATGTGATTTGAAATATTTATATGTTCATGGTTTAAGCATTGCATCCTCTATCTTCTTTGTCACTTTGGAAGGGTTAAAGAACTGTATAGCTGTAGAAGCTGAGAGTATCAGAGTGGCTAATTTTAAGAAAAAGGATCCTCTCCTTCCCTAGTATACCTGTACGTGTTTTTCATCCTTCTGTGTGGAACTCATCCTCTGGGAGATGTAATATGATGCTGTAGACTGGAATCTAAGATACTCTCCTCCTCTTATGGAAATCTGCTCTAGTGGATGGAAAAAAACCCAGACAGCTGGCACAAGTCTTAAAACACAGAAGCATTGCAACAACAGAGGGGACTATTTACTAGTAATATCCACACAGCAGAAGCTCCACCGTGCAGATAACTGGAGCTTTACATCCCTGTAGGTACAACAGTGCAGCTGTGTGGATGGGCTTTTGTTTCCTGAGGACAGGGCCATAATTAATCACAAGTCAGAGTGTGTCAAGATGCTCCTGGAGGCAAGAGGCGAAACAAGAAAAGGGGTTTTCCTACATATAATTGAATGTAGGTGTAGGAGAGATGCAGAGAACGCTAACTAACAGCGAATTAAAAGGTAGCATAGGCAGTAGAGAACAGAAGAAGGCAGGATATCTGGGCAGCATCAATGATGGAGTGAGCTTTAAAGGATGCATGAAGAGATCAGTGGGAGATGTGAGGAAGAGGGATTTGAATTCTTTGTAGTCCAAAATGTGAGACTGTCAATAGCCATACTCAGTTATACCTACAGCTTACAAAAATATCCTCATTTCTTATTAGAAAAATAGCTCAGTAATGAAGTTATAATATTGCTTATCTGGAATTTTGTTTGCATGTTGTAGCTCATAGGATGGTGAGGTAATTATGGCTTGGTTGCCTGCTGTATAGAATTAATAATAAGTAAATTTCATTGAACACAGAAAATGAGTTCACTAGTGCTTATCACTGAATTGTAAGAAGTCAGCTGAAATAGTTTGATACTCCAAAACAGAGTTAAAATATTTGTACTGTTCTGATTAATGATTTGTGGGAGGCAGAGTGAAAAAAAATTGATCAGTTACATGTGGAGGAAACAAATACACAATGACAAATTAATTTTATGTTGCATTTGGGGTTGCTATTGCATGTAAAATAATAATTAACAATTTTTCAGTGACAAAGCTCCTATTATAGTGCACAAGTTCGAGCAATAAATCACCCAGATGGAGCAAAAATTCAGAAGTAATTTTGTTGTGATTTAGCATGGGAAGGAGAAAGCTTACATCTGTTTCTGTTTCTGCTGCTGGTTTTCACTTCTTATTATTGTATCGTGTCAGCTTTCATGGGGTGTGAATCTCTTATTTGAGCTGCACTTCTGGCTGGAGAATGCCTCCTACAGTGCCAGAAGACTGTATGAGGTCCCTAGTATGAGTATTTTCTTCATTTGGATGTTGGGGATGATGGTATATAAGCAAAGAAAAAGATACATTTTGAAAAAATGAGCTGAGACCTGAAAGAAAAAAAAAAATCTAGAATTGTATCAGAAGTTAACAAATTGTTCAGATATTACCAATGCTTCTAATTGTAAGAGGCTAATAATAAAACAAGATAAATTGATCTTCATCAACAACTGGAAAATCAATAGCTGTAGACTGTCTTCACCGTAACAAAAAAGCATAATATGGATGGCATGTTAGGTATTTTGTCTACTTCAGATACTGTTTGTCATTCTTGATGCCTGCTAGTGATCTGATACGGAAAGGCTTTGTTTAGACAGCTGTACTAGACATGGGTACCTTACTAAGAGCTCCATGTTTCCAGCTATGTGTTTTCAGGGGTTTTCATCAGTAAAGAATATACATAAAAACTTACGAGTCCTAATGCACCTGAAATTTCAGTGCAAGTCTACTCATAAATTGAACTTATAGCATATCTGATGTGTGTTTGGATCAGATCCGGGCATTTGTCCTCAAATATGTTCTATGTGAAATAAGCAGGAGGTTTGTTATAGTGTTGACTTTGGAGCCCCAGGGATAAATCACTCCTAGTCTCAGCTTCACTGACTGAACCTTTAAAATGGTTCACCTGGGAAGAAATAGCTCCCTTTGTCTCTACTGGTGGCATAAAAGCTGGAATACATACACAGTGCTGCCAGCAGTGCTGCTTACTCCATTGGTTTTACTTGTTAATCAGTGTTCATGGACATGGATAGGATGGTATCTGAATTTCAAGGTGGCATGAAAGACTGAGCTTTAACATGAGTAGTATTTAAAAAATCAGCATTTCATTGAAAGAGGAAGTAATGGGGTTTTTTAAAATGAGATCTCTTTGCTTTCTCCATTGCACAAGTCCTTGTAGCTGCTGGGCTGGGCAGAGTTTAGTATTCACTCAGAAACACCAATTATTGCACCATTTTATAGACAGAGCATTCAGGTAGCATATTTGTAGTAGTGGTTAATTAATCTGTTAAAAAACCATAGGTAATACCTGTAAGCATGTTTGTTGGGAAAGATAGGAGTGAGTCTCAGGGAAGGAGGTGGGCTTTGGGATTTGGTGGTAGTAGCGGTGGTGGTATTATTATTATTATTATTATTATCATCATCATCATCATCATCATGCGAGAATTAGTTTGAATTCTTCCGTATGGAGTGTTAGGACATTCATTTACACAGTTAGCTTTAAAATAAAAAACCAACTTGGTCATAGTTTCTTCAGTGAGTACTTGCAACTGAATTACATGATCTGTGTGTGTGGAAACATTGACCTTTTTAGATGAAAATTTAGATGTTCTCTTGTTCTTGTATTATTGTAAAGGGGAAAAAGAGAACTAGCTTTCAGAGTACATCTTGATTTCAGTGTTCAATAGGTGTTCCCTTGTGTTCACCAGGGAACAACAGATGCAGCAATAATTTTGTTGTATATGGGTGTATTCAGTTCATCATGTGAGTTGCTATTTTTCTTTGGTGTTTTTGCTGTCATTATTTTGCTGCCTGTGTATAGCAGCTTCACCTTAAATAAAAGGAACTAGTAGAATGTCAAGCAGACTTCATATGGATGTTGTAATTTCTTTCAATATTCTGTGAATTCAGAGTATGTCATAATGATATTTATTACTATTTGCATTAGAGAAAATAGCTGTGCTTCTGCCAGGACTGGAGTAAGTGGATTGCACAAGTGTCATGAATTTTTAACAGAATCAATCCTACTTTTTTCTGTTTACTTCTTTTCCCCTATGTCTTCTGTTTGCTTTATGATTTGCCTGTTTACTGTGCTGATACAGACTAGAAGTTCATGAAGCATTTTTTAAGCTTGTGCCTTGTCTGAGCTGGGAAAACATTCCTGTGAGTGCAAGACTGCTCAGAGCGGATGGCTGCCCAGAGCAGCATCTGGAAGGTGTAAAGGAAGGTCACCTTTGTCAGGCAATTTTGTTGGCCTGTATTCGGTTACTGGTGATTTGCTGTCTTTAGTCTGTTCTTCCTCAGTCCCTTGGATAAGAGTGGGTCAGTGCTGACTCCATTTACGCTGCCATAGTTACTGTCATTCGAGTGAAAGCTGAGGGGTTTAACACTTAGGAAAACGCTCCTGCCGCTCTAAGTTCTGGACTTTTGCACCTCTTACTAATGTAGCCTGTTTGTGGAGGAAAATAAGACTGTCAGCCCAGCTTCTCTGTAAACAGAGGCCCCAGCAATTTCAACCTTGAATGAAAGATAAGTGCACTGTTTGAATTTTGACAGTGAAATGTATGTGGCATTTTAAACATAGAAACTGTATACCCACAGCATAAAATCAAGTTTTTTTCTGAAATCTACAGGGATTTTTTTTTTTCCATGTCAGACTTGACCAAATCAGTTTCTGTGGTGAATCTACTCAGCATGCCAAAAAGAAGAGTAAGGGAGGGGAAGCTTAAGGCTGTATGTGATATGCTGATTCAGAGACAGGATAGGGTAGCTGCTTTTCTCCTCTCTTCCCCCCATTTTAGTAGGTCAGATTGTCGGTGCACCTGCAGCCATTTCAATAGGTAGTCTGCAGACTCTTTTGTCCTCCTGTAGCATCACCTGGCCAGCTCATTTCCATTTGAGCATTGAGATGTAGCTGATTGCCCTACTTACCTCGCAGTACTGATTCAGAGCAGGCCAGTGATAGCATCATGTGCTGCTTAGGGAGAGGGTACAGTGGATGGGTATCTCACAGTTCTCATTATTGTTGGCAGTTGTACATGCTGATCTCACGTGTAAATGTCTCCTCAAGGAATCCTTACTATAATCCAGAAAAGGGACAGCTGATTAATATTTTGCTGCCTCTGAAGCGATAAAGCACATACTATTTCCTCAGTGTATAAATATGGAATTCTAAGAAAGCAGTATAAAAGAGAATACGTAATAAAGACATGTCTGTTTCCAATTACGGCAGAGTATCCTCTTTTCATCTGTTCATTTCATCAAAAATATATTGTCATTGTTGAATGAGCAAAACCATGTTTCACTCCAGTACTGCCAGCTGCAAGCCAGCCTTTTTAACAAATACTCTCTCAGTTTATCAAAGTAATTGGAAATTGCTCCTTGGAGGCTGCTGAAACAATAACAAATGCAGACAGTAATCAGATTGTTTGTAATCAGAAGAGTGCAAAACAACACAAAAAACTTAAATGTAGCCTTGCTGGCTATTGCCAGCTTGTTCTTTTGCTTACACTGCTGACTTGAAACATAACCAATAACCAGCTATTAAATAGCTGACGGTGTAGTAGCAATTATGTTAGTCTACTGTATGAACATATTCTCATATTCTTCTGATAAATGTCCTGTGGACTTCAGAGAATATGAGATTCATGTTAAATGCAGTCAAGTGAAGTAAAGTTGTGTTGGTCATTCAGAACAGGGAAGATCTGGGTATGAGGTGTGGTGAGAAGAGGAAATTGTCACCTTCCGTAAAGCCTAAAGCAAAACAATGACAGTTCCTCCAGAGTGCACTCCCCCTTCTGCACAGGGATGTCTCCTACTTGCTGTTTAGTGTGCTTGGACTTTGATCCCCTCTTCTTGCTTGCTAGTGATGGGTGTTGGGAACTTTGTGCCCTTCCTCTACCTAGGAAAGGACTTTCCTGATCTGCCACAGCTTGCCAAGCATTCTCACAAGCCTTCAAAAGCTTAGATGGTTTTGGGAACTATCTGAAAGACTCTGATCTTTGGGTTCTGGTCCTGCCAGATGTATTTAGGGAAGTCTTACTGTGTAGCGCTGCCACTTGCATTTGCTTTTAAGTATCTGAACATGCAACAAATAAAAACATAGGATAAGATTATTTTAATGTAACCTTTAGGAAAATACATTTATAGGTTTTGTTTCTTAGTATGAGAAGTAATGTTTAGAACTTTTTGAAAAAGTAGTTCTTGATCTCTGTAGATATACATTTTAATTAACATTTGTCATGAATGCACAGTGAGATCTTAATTACCTGGCTTTCATTAGATGAATTGAACAACATCCTTTTGATGCTAAAGGGAAGATTTTTTTTTTTGGTGATCTGAGATGTCTCATCCTTTCATAACTATCTTCATTTGCATTCTATCCAAAATTCAGAAGGTGGTAGCCTTCCGGTAAAAATGTGTGACGACCTCAGGTTGTACCAGCTTTTGCTTATTATCTTTAATGTGTATTGTATCTGTATTTAACTGAGTCGACTATGCAGGCAAAAATTGTGTAGAACACAGATTTTTAGTAAGGAGCAAATACTCAGTATGCTTACTTTCTTTTAACAAAAAACAGCCAAATCACCTCAGAACTTGAGTTGAAAGTGAGTATTACTGGATATAAGTAATAACATTCTGATGGCTTAAAAAACCACCCAGGCTGAAACAAAAGTGTTTGTAGGATGAAGTTTAATTAACTGCTATGGTACTAAACTGTACATGCCAACTTTGAGGTCCCAAACCAAGCAGGGATAAAACCAAATTTGGATTTCTCACCACTGTAATAGAGCTGCCACCATTCACCTTAATGTGACTATGTCTGTACTGTGAGTAATACAAAATGCCAGTCTATGATTAAATTATTCAGTAGTTTTGTAGGGAGAAGTTTTATCCTGTTTTTCCTGTCAGTAGACATAAAGTTCTGAAGTTCAGATAACAGGAAAAAACCTCCCTTATCTGATGACTGGAAAAAGCAAATATTCAAGTCTAAAGCAGTTAACACTTCTACACACCCTCTGCTGAGCCAGAAGATTGAACTTTGTGTGTGAGCTAAAGCCTTCTGAAAATCTTTGGTTTTAATAACTGTTTGGAGGTTGGATGTCATGGCTGAAGATTGCTCAAGTGCCTGTCCTTGTCCTGCTTCTTCTCTTCTTTCTCCTGTGATCCAGTTTCAGTCCATCAGCCCTACACTCTTCAAAACTCCCAGAAGCCCTCTTGCCAAGCTCCAATTTTGAGTCATTTGTTTGTTTCTTTTGTTTAGGTATTCCTGTCTCTCAGCAGCACTTAATTTGGAATAATATGGAACTGAAGGATGACTATTGTTTGAATGATTATAGGTAAATAGAGAATAAAATTATATTTCTAATTAATGTTTCTAAATAATTGTTAGCATAAACAACAGAAAATGCTATAAAAATGTATTTATTGTTATTTACAGCATTTCTGAAGGCTGCACTCTGAAGTTGGTTCTGGCTATGCGAGGTGGACCTGTAAACACCAGAAGAGGTAGGTGTTGAGTAAGTTAAAGATAGTGGTTTTCATGCAATATCTTACAACTGTAAAGAGCTTCTCTTAGGTAAGCATTTTAGGCAATTGGGGGGGATTTTTTTCCCCATCTTCTCTTACTTAATATATCAAGTGCACTTCGTTTACTCTTAGATTAAGTGTATTTGTATGTACAGAATAATCAAGTCATAAAATCAACAATTCTACACTTGAAGAAAAAATTATACTGGAATATCATTATACAAATAGTTTTTAAAATATGGTCAATAAGAATCAAGCTTTGCTACAGTCAGACGATAAACTGGGTTATGTGGATCATCTGTACAGGAGTGAAAATGAAGAAATTCCCTTGATAATTTTCACTGGAGAAAAAACTCAGCGTATCTTCTAGGTTGGGAATTCCTGTTATAAACTGAGCTGAGCTCTCGGAAGTTATCAAAACAACAATAATAATATTTCGGTTTTATTTTGGTTCTTTAATCTTTTTAGTTCCTGTGAAAGATCCTATCAGGGAAATGGCTGAATACATGGATCCTGCTCGAGACAAGATCTGGGAGAAAGGGCCATCCAACAAACAAGTTACCTTCTTAGTGTATCGAGAAGGAGATCGGCTGAATTTCTTTCGTGTGGTTGACCGGGGCGATGGCACTTTAACACCATTATCTGAATCTTTGAGGTAAAGTTAGTTTTAATCTTTATATTATTCTTCAAAAGTGGGTTGCTGTGTAATTTTCAGCTGTATTTGTTGGCTTTATCAAAAGAATATCTGGCATATTGCAAGAATTAATCCCTAAGGGCTATTAAACTGTTGTAACTGTCTAACAGCACAGTAGTGCTTTGTGGTCAGTGGTTGTGCTGATGGTTCTCTTATCACTGTGAGCATTAATATAGTGAGATAAAACTGACTTCATACTTCAGGCAATTCTCAGCATTCCAGCCCTTTCTGAAAAGGAATATGTTGCAGGAGAGTCAAATCAGTATTTTATTAGATATTAAAAAACATATATAAAAATAGATATATAAAAATAAAAAATTTTATTAGATATTAAAGTGTTAAGCACTTTCTCTAACATCTTAAGGCATTTGTTTAGTTTTGTAAACATTTCCCTGTTCACACAATATTTTTTTTTTCCTATGGATATAACTTGACTGAGTGATTAGTCAGGAAGATAGCAGATTGGCAGTGCAAAATCCTGTGGGCTTTTTTTGGTTTGTTGTTTGGGGGCGTGGTTGTTTGGTTTGACCGGAGGGGTAGTTTTGTTGTTCTTCTTGTGGGTTGGGGCTTTTTTAGTTTTGTATGGTTTCGGTTTGGGGGGTTTTTTTTATATTTTGGTTTTTGTCTTATGTTTTTAATGTACTGAAGTAATTACCAATACAGCCAGCCTTTGGATGTAATTAGGCCTCGGATTAGCTACTGTTGAGGTACCAAGCTTGTGTCAATTGCTGTCAGAATCCAAGTGCTGTTATCATCAGAAGGGCAGGTGTGTCACTTTACCTACTACATTGTAGTAACAGTTGAGTAATCTTTTTCCTAAAACTATCAAAATAGATATCTATTAAAAATTATTGCATTCTATTTTTATACTGCAGGTTTTGGGTAGGTACTTTTATCCCCTCAAGAACTTAATATTTGTACAGCTGTGAGGAAGGCAGTCCCTTTTCTGGGAACTAGCTGTGTTTTCTCCAAGGCTGAGGCTCAAGCTGCATTAAGTGACTATTCTTGTTTCTGTTTGCAAAGGGAAAGCAAGAGCTTTTTACTGGATTTATATTCAGTTTGTATTCAGAGTGATATCACTCTTAAAGACATCCATACTTAAAAACCACTGACTGAAAGTAATGTCAAAGTTAAATTCCCACACTGTTATACAGAGTAGAAAGACCTAGTGTTTGTTATAAAAGGAAAAGATACAAATGTTTTAGATCTGTGATTTTGTCTTTCAGCCCATGTAAATAGCTGCATATGGTATTGTTTGAAATAGGTTAAAATAAGCATAATTGGTAAGAACTGAGAACTTGGCTGCTGCACTGGGCTAGATACACTTCTGGAAAGATGAGCAGTCTGGTGTAATTCTTGTTCTTGCTGCTACCCTGCCTGTTAACACTTTATTCCTATTTAACCTGACTCCAGTGAACATTGAAACCCATTCAAAAAGCTGAGACTGGGGATGCTATAGTGTGAGTTAGTGCAAGGAGTTGTCATAAGGAGCTTGAAAGTTCATTTTTCAGTAGAATGGACTCCCTGGTGTCTGCCTACATGTTCAAATTTGTGTGTGTCTGTGTTGATTTTTTTCCCCCTCCCCATTTAAAACTAGTGTGGATGGTGGTCTGAAAGTCTTTGTACTTTTCCATTGGGTAATCCTAATGAATAGATTTAATAGTAATTTAATTGAGATTGGCTAGATGTTGCAAATGGGAGGAATAAATCACACTCTTTTGGCTCTTGCAAGGCACCTGGGTAAACCTTTCAAAGCACAGCAGCACATAGAAAAGTCAAATCCATTGGACTTAAGAAATATGCTGTCACTGGTCAAGTGAACCATTTGGGTTGGAAGCCACCTGAGTTGAAAACATTCAGCTTGAATTGTTTCTATTTTTCTGTGCTTTCTATGGGAGTTCATTTATTAGCTTTTCTACTAAGGCAGATAGTAATTTGAAGGGGAAGGAGATCCTAATTCTTGGGTTTGTTACCATGGCTGTGTGAGACTGTGGGAAATGGAAAAAGTAGCAAAGGGAGGAGAGAATGGAAACAAATCAGACGGTTTTGTTTGATCTTTACAGAGAAAAGCTGTGGGTCCCTCTGAATACTGTTGTTTTCTATACTGACAGATGTGTTCATATGTGTGGGTATATTGGTGACTAAGCATTTTTATCAGCCTTTTTGACATCGCTGATATGTGGAGCAGAATCCATTGACTGAAATATAGAAATGAGACATTGGTTTTGGTTTTGTTTTATAGTTCTCCAGATAATTTTATCTGTAGTTGAGTTACTGGTTAAAACTTGACGAAAGTATAAATGCATACAGTGATCATTGTCTCTGGATTAGAAGAAGAGTGTTGAAGTTGTGGTGAGGGACTGGCAGGCACTGGTGCCGAAAGGGTTTCAGCAAGCTAATAATTTTTGAGACACACGTTTTACAAGCAAGAGCTCAGGAATGTTGACACCTGTGGACAAAGTAAATTTAAAATTTACTCATTGTTAAATGGGCTGAAAATATCATTAATATCAAAACTCCGTGTCCAACTTTTATAATCTTACAATCACATTAAAGCAAACAATCCTTTTGTCACTCCTTTTTTTTTGGTGTGTGTTTTTGGCCCCTGTTCGTCAGAAAATGGAACAAAAAGATAACAATTATTTTTGCATTTTAAAAAAAAAATCAAAAACCAACCAAACATGAGATATACCACTTTGCATTGTCTCCTTACCTAGCAGGAAGGGAAGTTCAACAAATTCTTTTGATTTGGTGATGAAAACCTTTGTAGTGATAAAATTTTGAAATTACCTTTTTAGGGTT
Source organism: Callaeas wilsoni (assembly GCA_013398955.1). NCBI lineage: Eukaryota > Metazoa > Chordata > Aves > Passeriformes > Callaeidae > Callaeas > Callaeas wilsoni. Next base: position 18,353 of record VWPU01023204.1, on the reverse strand, counting down.
GGGTTTTTTACCAGGAGAAGTATGTGTATGTAATATGCATGCTGACTGTCCCCATATGGAATTACTCAGGTTTTGGTAAGAAATAACTGGTCTATTTTGCTGACTCTTGGTTTGAATTTGCTGCTATCTTGCTCTTCACACTGTCTCCCAGCTGTGCTGCCTTTGGAATTTTGCTGCATTTTAGGAACTGGATTTGGAGAGTCAGTGCAAAAAATGCTGGCTCTAAGGGCAGCAGAATATTCCCAAGAATCAGGTAAGATGCCAGCTCTGATTAGTGGTATTTTCTTTCTGGTACTGACTTCCACATGACTTTTAGATTTTCCTTGATCTTTTTGAAAAATAGAAACTCAAACTAAATCTACTAAGACATTTGTATGAACACAGGGGAATTAGGGGAATTGCCTGATTGTCATGATTTCTAGATGCTGACAACCTAATGGAAGAACTAAAACACTCTATAAAATGTACTACGTACAGTGTTGAAAATGCATCAATTTGTAATGAATTGGACACTCCTAATGGTTCTTTCATTTCACTGTCAAATGTTGAATGTGTTACTGATTAATGCTTCATTGCTTCATAGGAAAAACAAGTTAGATGCTGATTTTTAAAACCTTCAGGTTTTGCAATCTGTTAGAATGCAGAATGGAAGAAGGAAATGTCATGCTCTAAACTTCAGTGACTACTGACTTAAAATATTTTGTCTTGGGACTAGCAATTCTAATCTGTTTATTTTTTTTTCCAAATGTGAGACTCTTTGGAATCTTTGGAATAAAAAACTGATCATTTTTTTTTCTTTTTTTTCTTTTTTTTTTTTTTATTTTGAAAAGGAGAAATAGAATATCACATCCACATGGGTGACCCCTCCATTTCCATTTATGGTGAGAACACCCCTCAGGATGGATAGAAATTTGGACTTTTCCTTCCATGCCAGTGTCTGGTTAATTGGAAAACTGATCAGCTTGTTGTCTGAGTCACACACTTAACAGCTTTGGCCATATCTTCAGGAGACATTTGTGGAACTGGATATCCCCTCTGTGGGGAAAATATATAGTGAGTGTGAACCAACTGTATATGATATAACAACTTCCCAGAAGCGTGGCTATGTTCAGATTTCAGCAACATCACTTTGCCCTAATAAGGGATGCTTATGTGGATAAATGGATTTGAAATATCTTTGCATAGAGTTTTACATAATGTTTTGTCAACAGATCAACTACGGATATGACTTCCTAGTTGTGAGAATACTCTACATTGAAAACATAATTAAATTACTTGATTAGAGGGTGAATACAGACTTTCTTTTATTTTCAGCGGTGGTTCAGTTTATAATTTATATGCTGATGATGAAGATGAGACAGAGGCATCGCCTTCTGGCCAACAGATTATTGAGAATTCAATTACTATGAATAAAATGAAACTGCTCAAGGCCAAGATGGAGAACATGAATCTGAGTAAAAAGGTGAAATTGTGATTTCAATTTTTCTGTCATAAAATGGCTTGGGCTTTCCTTGTGCTGACTTTCCTAAAAAGTAGATCAGATACTCTGCCATTTTGGAGAAGTGAAGTTATCACAGGTAGATGATTTCTCAACTATTGTTTATGTAAATACTGTTGTATGAACATTCTGCTGAGGGGCACTGGCATTGCTTGGACCTACCTGCCCTCATTCAAAGAGTTCATTACTAGTCCTGGATTTATTTGCAAGGGTAGATTTTTTGGGTGGGTGGGTTTTGTGGTTTTGTTTGTTTGGGTTTTTTTTCCCAATATACTTTAAGTAGCATTGTTTTGCAGTACTGCTCTGGTAAAAGTCAATGTTTCTCTTAAAATGAAATTTCATTAGATATACTGTAACTGAAAAGCCTATAAAGTGAAATATGGGAATGATATTATCTTGAAGATAAAACATTAAACTGGTGTTCATATGCGACTAGGTTACCTAGATGTAAAATGAAGAGATTATGCTTTCTTACATTTTTTTGTTGTGTTTGAGATCTGAAGCTCCTCTGGATGACTTTGATGGCATTCTGGCTTCCTTTTTCTATTTCTTTGACATATCACCTATTTATTGAAAACATTTCCTGATTATAATCTTTGATCTTATTACTCAGATGTTGGGGTGAAGTCTCGATGGCTAGTAACATATGAGGGAGTAGGAAGAATGATCTGGTCTTTCCTGGCCTTACAGTGTCTGAATTCCTGAGAACATATTTTCAGTCAGGTCTTTTGAGTGCAGCTGGAATTCAGATACTAATTGTTGTATCTGTGTTTTTTGATTTTGGTGGGGCTTTTTTTTCTTTTGATAGCCTAAGAAAACTGTCAAGGTGAAGCCTCGCCCTCCAATGACTCCTCGACCATCTAGTGGCTCGGTGGCTGCTGCTCGTCACCGCTTTTTAAGAGTGCTCCCCCATATCGGACAGTCGTGCCTACCTCCTCCTGGGAATTTGCACCAGTCGGAATCTCCCCAAAACGCACTTTCAGCATTGGCTACTTTGGCCACTGCTGGTAGAACAATGCCATCCACCGCTAATCACTTCCTTAAGGAAGATGACGCTTGGCAGAGCAACTCTTGGTCTCAGCCAGTCAATAGCATCAGGTTACCACCGAAAATATCTCGCGTTGAACTAGAAAATGCAAAACTACCTACAAATAGTATTCTGACTCCTGTTTCATCCCTGCCTGCAAATTCAGAAAAAGCATCTGAAAATGTGACCTCAGCAAGTGAGGAGGATGCTATTTTGTTTCCAAATCTAACAAACGTGGAACTGTATGGAACAGAAGAAGAACATCTACCTGAACCAGATGCTTTTGCTTTTCTAACAGAAGCAAGCACCGCTGAACAGTGTAGTGAGATATATGACATAGGAAAGGTGAACCCAGAGCTTGAACTGCCTGATGGAGACAAAGATTCTAAGGTTGTAGAGCAGCATAGAAAACCTATTGGCAAAGTGCTGAGCACTGCAGCAATGGAGACTGGTCTTCTCAGTACTCGTGAATTAAGTCCTCAGAAAAATCTCCTTTTGTCTCCCCTCCGGTATTCAGCGCAAGTGGCACATCACAGTTCCCTGAAACCACAAGCACAGCCCAGATGCTTTGAGGCTGGTAACTTGAGATCTACGGCCTCCCCAAATGTGCTTCGATCGTTGGAAGTACGTAGTATAGCAGACTCCTCTTTTTCTAGGACCACTAGATTTTGTAGTGTGAAAGTAGAGTCACTTGGCAAAAGACCTGACGTAATTTCTAAAGCAGAGGCTAGGGACATCACAGATGTGGCTGGCAAGGCATCCAAAGAACCTGCGAGTTCTGTAAGTAACTTAGGATTTCTGGCTTCGCTGGCCCGAAGCACAAACAGGGAAAGTTTACAGAGTTCCTGTGGGACTGACAGGTTTCGGACTTCTGGTATTGCACTACCTACAAATCTGCAGCATTTTCAAGAAGAAAGCTTTAGGAAAACTGCTCCTCCAAATGAAGCTGCTGAATATATTCTAGTGAGTATGAATGCGTCCAAAGAAATCAAAGTTTTCCTGTTTTTGTGGTACTGATATTACAAAACTACTCTGTGTGTGTGTATGTGTCTTGTCAGGAGAGGCAGATGGGGTGCGGGAGGTGTATTTAAATCCGTGATTGTCTTAAACTGTTTTCTGAATGCTGATGGTATCTAAACTGCCTGTTTATCTAAACAGGTCCTAGAAGTAATTTTTCATTAAGATTAAAGCGGTTGTTCAGTTCACAACTGAAATTTTGAGTTACTGTAGTGATAGAATTATGAGCGTGTGTGTTAGAAGTGTCATCTGGCTTCTGCTGCTCACTAATTGTCATTTATTTCAAAGTGTGCCCAGTGACTGGCACCATATGTGCCAAGCTTCTGCTCTCTAATGTACTTTGTTGTTTTGGTGTATTTTGAAGTGTGGGGAGATTTATTAAATAGCCATTGAGGGTAGGGCTTTATATTGCGGAATTTTAACTTTGTGTGCAGAAGTTGTCTCGGTCTCTTCCTGGGTAGATTGATAAAACATTGATCTCAAATAAGCTGATACCAGACTACCTACGTTTTCATTTAATTTCCATCTGCTAGTAATTTCCTTGTGGAAATTTTTTTTTTTTAGTCTGCGCATGGGCTTGGAATGAATGGAAGTATGGCAGCTGTAGGGAAAAGAGTAGGTAAGTAACTTATATAATAATTAAAGATGACTCTCAAATCTTTCCTGATATATCACACAGAGAGAGGACAAAAATAATTTATCTTTGTAAGGCATTTGGCTTCTAGAGTGCTTGCTGTATTACACTTCTGTAGAATGGTTAATCTTTTAATATTTTAAGCAATTCTTAACATGCAGATTGCATCCAGATCTTAGGTGGACCATAACTGCAACTCTTTCTTAGCTTTTTTAATACTTAGTGAATCCTGCATGTCATCTGTAGATCTAAATGTGAGTTTCTGTGCTGAAGTTTCCAAATTACCAGTTCGGTGAATACTTCTGAGTCTACTAAAATCAGAGCTAAATTTATCAGTAGCATTGTCTTTTGTACAAAAAAAAAATGGGGAGGAAGCAATAAGGGCATGGATGCTTCAGAACACTGATACAGTGCAGATTTTTCACTGTTTTTTGTGCTGGTCATCATTCTTTCCACCCTAGCCTTGGTAACTGTGGAGTGCTTAATACTTGACATCTACTGAAAAAGGATGTGTTATGCATAGATATTAATTGCTTATGTGATTAGCTCTGTTGGGAGGAAAGGAATTGTCTAAATTAATGCTTTTAAAGCTCTTAAGACATTTAGCTAAGGATTGTCAGCACATTTAATTTTTCTTCTATGTATCTTTGACTTACAGTTAGCAAGTTTTCTTTTCTTTCTGTATGACTTTAGGAAGAGGTGGGTATGTATTCCAGATCTAGGTATAGAAAATAAGCTAGACAATAGATGTTCAAATAGCAGCTGCAACAGAAAAAATTGTGTAATTGTAATGTTGGAGCAAAAGCTGCTAAAAGAGTGGGTTGTGCCTTTGTTACTGCGGGGGCAGCTTTGACTTGGCAGTCAGTTAGTAAACAGGTCTGTCCTTTGCTGCTCCAGAGGTGATACCCTGAGAGCTGTGTCTGCATGATGGGGAAGCCTACGAACACCTGAGTCACTTTGGAGGACTGTGAAGAAGTCACTCCTCTGGTGTATCTTATGTCAGACAAAAGTGTATTTTCCAAAAGATGCCAGACATGAGCTGGTGTGGTCACATCATGCAGGCTCTTGAGAGAGACGTGGCTGGTAATGATCTGTTGTATAACTGGCCAAAGGACACATCATTTTTCACTGTAGTTGCTGTAGGGACCGTAAATGTGAGGACGGGTGTATTGTTCTTTCTGTTCAAGTAGGTCCACAGGGCCAGCTGTCTTCAAGCTCTGTCTCTCACAAACTGGGCTAACTGATGCTTCTGAAATCGTTAGCGTGGACAAATGTTGCCTGGAAGTTTCAATGCTAGATAGGAGTGGGGTGGGAGTGGTTGGTAGGGTGACTGTGATGTGTAGTGACTGGCTGTTGAGTGTAGTCTGCTGCATCTCAACTAAGAAATGACTGTTGGGATTAAAGGTGTGCTGGACAAAAAATACTTGTGAACTCATAACTTTTTGGGAACATCCTGACAATATAGCAGTAGAAACACTGAAAGAATGTTTGAGAGGATGCATTGCTCACTTTACTGATCCAGCATGTGGGAAATATGCTTAAGCAAGTTGTGGACAAAGAACTTACTTCTACAGAGGGTAAGGGAGAAGAAGAAAGGAGAAGCCTTGTCTTTACGTGATCTCCAGTTAATAAAGCAAAAGCCAAGAATTACATGGCAAAAAGTAAAGTAAATTTCTAAGTATAGAAATTTTACAAACATCTGCAAAGTGCCTAATGTAAACACATAGCTAAGTACAGGCCTGTAATCTGATACTGTACTTTTCTTGCAATGATGGAGTACCAGCAAGATTTTAAAATGTTGCAGTACTTACTTGGCAAGCTAGTATACTGAATATATTGGATGGTAGGTACTGAATGCCCAGTTGATTCTTTGTAAAGCCATTGTGCACAGTGCTTTCCCAGTGACACTCTGTGTGTGTCCCTTTTGCATCTGGGAAGTCCATTAAGAGATGTGGTTCTTGATTTGTTCTGTAGCTTCTTGCTTACGTCAGCTTTTAAGGGGTGTTCAAAATAACAGTTCTACGCATTGTGATGCCTCTTCCAAAGGTGTTCATAGGCCTGAGGTGTGTTTCCTGTTTTGGCTTTCAGGGTTTATTTTTCCCCTCTCCTTTTAGGCTTTGGGGTTCTCTCCTGAAGTATCCTAAGAAATGCAAAATAAATCTGCGTTTCAAAAGATAACATTTAACTAGTTTGTGAAAAACTTAAAATGTCTTTGCTGTCTTTCTACTTCTAAAAGCAGGTGAAGCAACCCATCTTCCACCTGTGAATGGCTTAATTCAAGCAAAAAAGAAAATTTCAAAGCACTGCTTTCTTTGTGGCAAGAAAACTGGATTGGCAACCAGCTATGAGTGCAGGTAGGCTGAATATATAACCAACTGTTACTTAAAATTGATTGCTGAGGTAACCAAAAGGTTTTCTTTGCTGGATGGTATTCCTTAAGCATAGCAAATCAAAAGGCAACCTTCAAAAAAGTTGAAATTTGCAGTTCAGCAAAACTGCAGGAATTAAACTCAGGAATGTTGCCCCTGTTCTGCTCTTGAGGTGTGTATTCTTCCAGGAAGAGCGAGAAATGGAAGGTAACAGAATGGGAGATACCAGGAAGTAAACAAGATAATAAAAAAGAAAAATAACATTTTGTACTGGTGGGAGAAGAACTTGCTACAGATACATGTTCTGTAAAGTTTCTCATCAATAATGATACCTTTAACAACTTGAGGAGAAACTGGGTTTGGTACAGTTTCTGAGAAGTCTCCCTCAGATTTGGCCTGATTGCAACACATCTTCACAGTTTGTGAATTTATACAAATTTGTACTCAACAAATTTTTGTTTTTATGTGTGTTCTGTTTTTTGCAAGACTTCAGTCACCTTTGAGCATCTAGAGCATCTCAAACACAGAATACTGGAGTGCTGGTCCTCCAAAGCATTACTTGTAGACAGCACAGTGAGACCTGGTGCTTGGTGGTGGTCTTGGGAAACTAAAAATAGCAACAAAAAAACCCAGAAAAACAAATAAAACTCCAAGGAAACAAAAAAACCCCAACGACAAAACAACCAAAAAAATCCCACCAAACCACAGGGAAAGAAATCCGCTTTCTCTGTTAATCTTAGTTTTCAAAGTATTTTTTCCCCACAAGATATTTTTTTCTTAGTATCATTTCCTATGAGCTACTCAAGGCTGGGAACTGCTGCACTGTGAGGGCTGCATTTGGAGCTGATCTTGGTTCATGCCAACAACAGCAAAATGAAAAAGAACTTCTGCCACTGGGGAATTGTATAGAGAATTTCAGGGTGAGGAATTGCCTCCTTACTGACTCTTCAGTCTCTGATTTTGAAACAGTTTTGGACACTGCTCGCTTTCCTGATGAGCAAATAGCTGCAAGCTCTTCTAAAAGTAACTAAGCAGCTTGATTAAGGTTAAAAATGAAGAGAGAAATGGCTCATCTCCAAGAATAGCATTTGTTTTGGTTTCAAAAGGAGCAAGCATAGGACCTTTTACTAGAAAGCATCATAAACGAAATAGAGAATACAGTCATACGAGAAGAGTTGTGATTATGGGACCAAGAGCCAAAGAAAAGCAAATTTATTTGCAGGCACACAAAGCCTCAGGAACAGCTGCAGAGTTTATTATGAACCCAGCTAGACAGATAAATAAATAGGGGATTATAGTGTAATAGTGAGTTCAATGGGTAGCACTTAATCCATTTCAAGAGAATTCTGATTTTGAAAGGTGTCAGTGTTTTACTGTCAAGAAGCATCTCTATCAAATAATCAGGCAAGAGGACACCAATATGTGTCTCCTGGTAAAGCACTTGTCCAGATCATATACAACATCCAAAGTATGCTTTTCTCCTGGTAACAGTCTCAGCTGCAGAACTGTCAAGTTTGAAGCAAAAATCCTGATCTTAACTCATCAAAATTGCAACTGATATTGGATAGATGAACCCTTTTCTAGTCCTACAGGAAGCTATGTTCCCTGTAGTTTGTCTGATGTCTGACAACTGACTAAATCTGTATTTATTAATCTTAAATGGCTAATTTGAGTTTATGCCAGGCAGAAGTTGTGCTAAAAACAACTGTTTTGATTGTCTGAGTGATGTCATGGTTTTGAATTTAAATGTATTACATGGATTTCACCTGAGGGAATTAATGTCCATGGTTTTGTCCTCTGAATTCTACCAACTAATATTGTGTGAGGGCCTTAAAAAAGAAAGAAAGTAAAACAAAGCTCATCAGTCTTAATTTTTAAGTGTATTTAATCCTTGCTAGCTGGTTCCTGGAGTACTGATCTTGCTTAGCTTCCCAGCTGAAGAGACTGTTGGGTCGAAACTAAAACATTCAGTGTGAAAAACGTCATTTTGGGTACCCTGCCAGTTAATGTTATCAGTCAAGGATGGTAAGAATTCAAATAGCTCTGTCATTTAAGACATGATCAGGCAAAATGGCTCCCAGCATGTCAGAGCATTAAAAGCTTCTAAAAGCTTGTAACTTGTAATGCTCTTGATTCTTCAGATGTGGAAACAACTTCTGTGCAACACACCGCTATGCAGAGACTCACACCTGCACCTACGACTACAAGAGTGCGGGACGGAGGTATTTGCAGGAGACCAATCCCATCATTAGTGCACCAAAGCTTCCCAAAATCTGACATGGTTGTGCTGCATGTGGCCACTCTGCTGTTGAAGAATTGTATTGAATTGAGAGAAGCACTTGCTTAAACTGCATAATTTTGCCATGCTCCGTATTTAAAGATTTGCCAAGTAACAAAAGCACATGAGGATGCATCAGAGAATAATGTGAACACTACTGCAGTTAAAACTTTTCTTCTTAAGTGAATGAAAGGTTAAAAATTAGTTTCTAAAAACTTACACTATGATTTAACTGTTACTGCACGTGTTGTGTTTTATATTTGGAAAAGCTATTTCACTAGACAAGTCTTTAAAGATGCACTTTACTAACTTTACTGTATAACCAGAGTTGAGGGGGTGTTGTAATGAGGGTGTCATGTAATGTCTTCTGTACTCTTGGTTTTTGTCCATTGTGTGGTATCTTCTAAGTTATTTCGCTAGAAAGATCCTCCTCCCTCCCCTTTCTTCAAACAGCCTGTTTTGAGATTTTAAGGGGATAGTGTGTTCCACTCGTTTCATTCTGATTGATATTCATACATTGTGTGTCCATTCTGAAAATTACATATCATCTTAATCACATTTTCTTAAAATAATGCTGTTTATATGACAAGTTTGTTTTTAAATAGAAGGTTCCCTGTTTGTTGCCATTAAATATAAGAAACAACTTATTTTAACTTTTTTTGTAATCCTAGATTTTTTTAAGACTTCACAACTTGCTTTGTTAAGATGTTGAATGCTGTTACTGGAAGAAATTCTAATAAATATTAAATTTTATTCTTGTTTATGCTGTCATAAATGCACAAAATAACTTCCCCCTTACAGTGTGCTCCTACATTAAAAGTTGGCCTCTGTTGGGAGGTTTGTTTTGTTTTGTTTTGTTTTGTTTTTCACAAGCATTGGCTCATACTGTTCATACTGAAGCTGATGGGAAGAATTCCCACCACCTTCATTAGGAATAGTGTGACCAACACTGTGTGCTTTAAATAAACCTCCTGAAGTCTTACAGGTGTACTGGCAAAGGCAAAACAGATGCCCAACAAATGGGATGTATTAACCTTTCTGCCCTCCAGCTGATACAGTATAAAGGCAGTTCAGTAAATGCATGAGACACCTCTAATGATTATGTAGCCACTGCAGAAAGTGCTTTTGGAAGAATATACCTACTGAAAGACCTTCCTCTTTCATTCTCTTAATGCTTGTAAAATATTTTTATAAGCGTAAGTTGCATGAAGTGTTCCAGTATAAAGAGATTAATAAAAAACGTATGACAAACCACCAAAACAAAAGAAATCCCCCCACATTGTATCTAGGTAATCAAATGTCATGGTCCCTGTCTTGCCAAAGTCCTCAGCTACTTAGCTGGTTATGGTATTAAAATGATCTCTGCTGCATTCCAGTCAAAGGGTAGCAGCTTATGAGAATGACAGTCAGAAGATGGGCCAAAAAGGAGGAGGGAGGATCACTGAAAGAGGGTAAAGTAACTTGAAGAATCTCATCCTTGGAGGAAATCCATTTCATGTAGTCCACTTGAAACTTCTTAAACCTGAAGTTTTCAGAGTGATGAGCTTGGAAAAAAATGTTCACAATCATTCCTCTGGGTACTGATAAGATAAAACTGTCGTTCTGTGTGTGTGACTTCTGTGCTCCTTACTGCTGGAGGAAGTTCCCCTGGTATGAGGAACATGTGCTACTGAGCCGCACTTTGTACCGTGAGCTGCCTGGAGTTTTTATTTCATCTCCGGCGTGGGACAGTGTTTGATGCCGAAGGAAAAGAATAAGGAACGTGACAAATGTCCAAGTGTTTTCCCAACAATTACAGCTCAGCAACATTCTGAAGACAGAGGTATTGCACTTTTTCTAGGTACAGTAGGGACTTGGTAAGAAGTGGAATTAAAATACTGTGGTCTGTCATCACTTAATCTGATTTTGCATAGGTATAATTGTCAGGAAATTGTTTTGCACTGTGTTGGAATGCCCATACTCAAATTTTAGTACAGCTACATAACAGACACGTGGTAGGAAGTCTCTGAGTCACATCTCAGTTTTGACTCCCTTTCTGCATATGTTTAATGAAGTGCACACCAGTGCTTTTTTAGAATATGCAATGCAATTATTATCTAATTTCCTTGTGTGTAGCTTCTCATAATTTTTATTATACCTCATTTTAATTATATTTAATACAGATACTTCTTGTTCAGAACTCCACTGGTTTTGTCCTCACAAAATGTTACAGGCATTCATTTTCAACCAGTAGTACAGCGACAAGAGCACTTTAATTTGTAATTAACTGTTTCAGTTGTTAATTCCAATGCTATTGGCTTTTACCAAGTCATGTGTTAGTTTCTGCTATGGATTAATTACTGTTTACTGTGTAAACTTAGGTAAAGGGTTTGGGGTTTGAGTATTAGTGTACCATGTTGCTATGCATCTGCTGAAGACATATGTTTAGCTTTTGTGTGTTCACGTAATTAGATTATTGTATTATAGAGTTTACATACTGGAAGTTGAACAGTTACTTTGGTATGTGCTCTTCTCTACCTTCCTGCCACTATTTTTTGCTTTTTTTATGCTTGAGGACCTGTGAGGCAAAACCAGGCTGGTCTCTTGTTGAATGATTTCCAGGATTCTTGTGTCAAATTGATAAGCATCACAGAGGTGTCAGAAATGTTTTTGAATCTTGAATTAAATACTTCCTTTCTCTGAAGTCTCTAGAAGCCCATGGTGATAAAAATCTGTCTGCTTGCAGTTTCTGTCTATTCAGTTTGCAGTCCCTTGGGATGTAATTGCAGTGGTGTCCTCTCACAGTCTTAAGTTGTAGACAAGGCTAGAATTGTTAATTCATATTACAAACTATAAAATGAAGTCTTTCTAGGTTTTTTTGCATATAATGAATTTAGACACTTTGCTCTCTTTCCAAGTACTTCCAGCTTTCATAATGAGGCACTGTCTTTTGGGTGTAAATTGTGGATTTGGCATTGCTTCTGCCTGTAAAGAGTTGCTTCCACCTGCAGCTTTTATGTTGGGTTATGTTTTTCCACTCTTTATGTAAATCAGGTTCATCTTGAGATGCATTTGACAGTTTTTCTGGTATCTGCATTAGCACTGAGCCACAGTTGCTTACACGAGGACATTCACGTAGCTGAGAACCGCATCCGGAAGCGTGCTTCACTCGTTTGTGCATACCTTCGCCTACACAGGGACTTGGTGGCAGATTTTTCTGGATTTCCCTTGCATTTGTTTTGTGTGTGAAGCTGCAGAGAAGCAACACCAGGGGGCAGCAGAGGCATTTAAAAATGGCAAAAAGTTTTGGGTTTGTCCAATAAGAGTATTTGCCCAAAAAAAAAAGTTTGATTATTTTTTATGACCCTTAGTCAGCCCACTCTGAACAGATCGGAGGAGGTCAGCAATAGGGTACTTTTCCTAAATCCAAAGGTTTTTAAAAAGTCAGAAGGGAAGAGTACTTCAAAAACTCGTTTCTATGCTGGGTTTCATGATGTATTTTATTAGGTAATCTTAATGTAGTGAAGACTAGACAGCCCTCCTCTCTTCCTTCCCACTAACCTTGCAAGGATGAATTTCAGAGGTGTCTGTTAGCCAAGCTATGTTGGATGGTATGTTTAGCCACGTTTACCAGATATGTCTGGTAAAAATGCTGCGTGTTCCCATAATTTCTTACTTTAAAATGACAAGTGTATCTGGATTTTTTTCTTATGGATACAGGGTGAGGATATGAAAGTATAAATTCAGTGGCGTGTGAAGAATGTACGCCAGTAACTGCTAAAGTTACCACTCCTTACTACATGTCTTGTCTAGCCTTGTAATTCAAAAAACTTGACAGTTTGTCAGTGGCAGAAATTTATTTCTAAACCACACTTTAAGGCTGTTTCAATCCTTTTTAATCCAATCTTCAGAAAGACTGATTACTATGTACTATATAGGAAATGTGTATATATAGCTCCATAAGAATTATATTCTGATCACATCTGGATGGTGAATTATTGCTGAAATTAGGTGTTCTGCCCAGCACTAGAAATTCAAAACAGTACCTAATCACAAAAATAGTATTATTTACATAGTATGTGATTAAGAGTGTTAATAAGCAGGAAATGAAAACACTGAAGTTTTCTAAAAGGAAAAATTTGGAGTTTCAAAATACCCTTCTTTCTCTCTGTGTGAAGGATTTTTTAGCAAATGCATATGATTTTTAAAAATGTGAATAATCTTTTCTCTCCTCTATCCATAAACTTAATGTGCAGACAGTCTTTTTTTTTTACTTGAACTAATGAGACTTAGATTTATTTTACCTGAACCTTGTACTTAAGTGCTGGAACCATTGCCCATAATGGGCCTTATTTGCTAAAAACCTGCACTGGCTGATGCAAAGTTACAGATATATAATGAAATAGCTTTGGTTTTAAACATGGTCTCGAGACTGAGAGCTGAGTGACAGGATTTCTTCTTAGCATCTCCTGTCTTGCCAGCAATCATAGGTAGTTTGTTTTGGGGAGACATAGGACTCATCAAAATAGATTAGATTAGGCTGAGATCCATCCAGCCCCCCATCAGTCTCTGGGAATAGGAGGTAACAGGCACTTCAGAATGCCCTAACCAAGTATTCAGGAACAGGACACTGGATCTTACCTCCTATGCTAATGACTAGTCTGAATTGTGAAGAACTTGCTATCTCAGTGTACAGTAGGATATTAATTTTGAGGTCCATAAAGGTCTAAAACTGTTTTTGAATCTTAATAGATTCATAGTTTCACTTATTTATATGTGTAATGTGAAAAGAATTTTCTTTCACTGCAGTTTTGAATTTCCTACCATTTTTAAATTGAAATTCATTTGGTCTAGTGCTATGAAAAAGGGAGAACAGTGTCTCCTGAATATTCAGTATGTTCTGTCTTTGAATCACATCCCCTCTTACTCATCTTTTTTGTGGTAGCAATTCACTGTCTTTACTATTACAGAACCTTAATTATGCTTGCTGTCCTCTAAATCTCCTCTAATTTTGCATTATACTTTGCATCTGCAGTTCTCTGCTTTCCATTTTCCTCTATTATGTATTTAGCTATAAGCTGCTCAAGGTACTGTTACAATGGAAGCCTCTAAAATTGTGATTAAAATAACACCAGGTGAAATAGGCCCAGGGTTCTTCCAAGAAGGTTCCATAGAAATGCTTAGTATTATTAATCTTCATGTAGTCTGGACAGGATGTAAACAGCATTTGTTAAGAGTATGAGGAAAAATGTAGGAAAGCGCTGTAAGGGGAACATGTGGCCGAGTTCAGCACAATAGCTGTGCTTATGAGGAAGATGATGTATGGGGTTTGTTACACAGAACCAGACTGCCTGTTTTTATGCCTCCACCACATCTGCATGTCGGTTGCATGCAATCTGTTAATTGCAGTGGGGAGAGCCAAAGCTCAGTATTGGCTGCTAAGAGGTAGGCTTGGAAAACGTCATTCCTCCTCTGCATATTTGGGTATGGGATAAATTAATTTCTGTACATTCCTTAATGGTCTGAGTAACAAATGTGGAAGTGAAGCAAACTGGTCAGATCCTCTTTCCAAATTTTTATCAGTAGAGGAGAAAGCTTTTTTTTTCTCTCTCTCTTTTCCGAAGCAGGTGAAGGAAATGGTTGAGCCCTAGTCCCAGCTGCAGTACCACTTGACTTCTGGAGAAGCATTCCTTGTCCCTGAGCTTCACTTTTTTTCCTAGTAGTGCATATCCTGCCTTGAATAAGCATTAAATTGACTGGGATACAAAGAAAGGACCAACATACTTTCTGGCTTTTTTTCATTTGGATACTAAATGACAATGACTTGCCGTCCTATAAGCTTTAATCAAGTGTGACACCTTAATGTTGTGGATTGCATTTCTCTAGAGCTGGTTCATCCCTACCCAGACGACTAGTTTTACCTAGACAAATCACCTCAAAAGGTCAGTTTGTTATATTTGCCAACCTTTAGTTTTGAGGCTCAGAAAGGAGAAAATACCTCTGAAAGCTTCTACAGAGGATAGTGTTTTTGAGGCCTGGGTTAGGCTTTATTACTTCAAAAGCTTATCTGCTCTGAGACAGATTCAAAGCTGTATCCAATCTTGTCAGTCTTCAAAGGCACCCTCACATGACTGTTGAAGAGTTGCTGAAGTCTGCAGGGGTGTGTTGTCATGTGCCTGTTTGTCACACACCACGCCAGATTAAACCTGCTGCGTGTAGGGCTGGCTCCAGCCATTGTCTGCGGCAGCCACAGCCCACCAGGGTCTTACAGCACGGGACCAGGAGAGGTTACAGTTTGCTTTGCAGGCAGGAATGCTCTTTTCTCCTGCTGTTTTCCATGGGAGACTTTAGGGGCTCATGCCGCTCTGTCCCAGAGATGGGTTTCAAATCATCGTAGTGATTTTCAAAGGCCAGGTTCTAGTAAAATGTATTTGCTACAGTGCTGATTTATATCCTGCATCTGAGACTGAAGAAAGTTTGATAAATTTCAGGCACTTGGAAAAAACATTTGTTAAGATGTCTCCAAATCACCTTCTTGGTGCTCTGGCAGTGTTTTTGTTAAAGGTGATTTAACCTTAGAAATCTGGTGCCTTTCTGATAAAAGCTGATCCCTTAATCAGTCAGGAAGGATGTAAACTTTATTTGTGTTTCCTTTCATCTTTCTACTTGAATTACCATCAGTTCCATTCACCTTCCCTAATGACTCCACTTTTCCCTTCTTCTACCAGAACCTGTTTTATTCACGTAGCACAGGCAGAAAACGGCAGAACTACAGCGCAGGAAAGAATGAACCCTCAGCTCACCTTCAGTAAAACATAGGGTCATCAGAGAACTTTTGGAGAAATATCGCTTTATTTTGGCCAGTAATGTGCATACAAGAGAGTGAACAGATGGGAGAACACACAGCTCAGGATATGCAGGTTGAAGGAACTAGAGGAACTGAGCTGGCTTGGAGAAAAACTAGATCGAAAACACAGTGGAATTACAAAGTAATCCCTGAAATATTGTGGAGTTGCTATGGAAACATGCAGGTGCTCAGACCAACACTGTAGACTAAAAAGATCATTTATAATTTTCAGGGAAAAATGAATTATGCTTTTCCACATAACTACTGTATGTATTGTAATAACAAAGGACCAAAAAAGGACACAGTTACACGACACTTGTTAGTATTCAGAGTTTCTGCCCCACACCACTTTCCAGGTCTTCGTGCTAAAAGGAGTAAAAGTATTTCTAAAAAGCATAGACTTATAACCATATGCTAGATCTGTGCTGCTTCTAGAGAGGACTGGAGTATCCTGGGCACAGAGGTAATTTTGTTTTGTCTTTTAAAATAAATTCAATAAAATTGTATTTATTGTTGATGGCAAGTAAGACCATGTGCGTGCTCACGGTCCAGATCTTGTGTGCAGGGCATCGGGGCAGCTCTCTCTGCAGATAATTCAGTCTCTTCAGCTAAGTGTGACATGCATCTCTAGGCATACATTCCCAAACTATGTTTTTTCTGTAACTCTGAGCCACGGCTATTCAATTAGCAAAATGGAACTGTTCTGTTCCGTTCCCGTAATTTTTTAAAACCATGTATCTTCTACTCAGGTTTCAGCAACACTAGCCGGAAGAATTTAATATATCCATTTGATTAATGGCCTTTACCTTAAATTTATTTATTCTTTCCTATTTTTTAAATTAGCTGCAGGTTTGAGGAGGGAACATTTGCGGCAGTTTAGGTATGCATTTTCTAGTGAGGGCTGTGAGGCATTCAGGGAGGATATTCCACAGTAGTGCTCGCCCTTCAGTGTTGAGGCCTTAGTCCCAGGTGTGCAGTCCTGTGTTCAGGAGGTTGTTGCTGGGACTTTAAGTCAAGAACAATGTGTTCAAACTAGACAAGCTTTCTGGGGAAACCATGAGTAATAATTGCAAGAGACCATGGAGAAATAATTGCAAAACACAGGGAAAAGCTTAGATCTGCAAAGTGGTTTATTGTGGCTTCTCTTATTTCACGCCTAATCCTTAGTAATTCTAGTTTGCCTGGAAAACCTCTGCTCTGTGAAACTGTTTTTCTGTGTAATTTCTACTTCTATTCCAGTTGTGTCTACAAGCCCTTTTCCTAATCTGGCACACAGCACTGAGTGGTGAGCTATGCTGTTCCTAAAGTGGAATACAATCCTAACCTGAAAAAAGAATATAAAAACCCAAACAAACCACACAACAAAATGAATTGAGAGCGTGAAGGAAGGAAAGAGCCTCCCTTGAGAAATCCCAGTGGCCAGCAGTACTGGTTCTCTTTACAAACCTATTCTGCCTATCAAGAGGACAATGGTTATCATCACAGATGCGTGTTTCCATACCCTATTTCATAAAGGGGTACAATCTAAGTTTGTTAACTTCAATCTACATAGAGATAAATTGGAGTTCTACACACACTCCTCTTCCCAGGAAGACACACCATACACCCTGGGTGGTGCTTTTCCCACCTTTACTACATGGGGGTGGTGGGTACTAACTCTGCAATGTAATGACAGTATTTCAGCCCAGCTTCTCTGTGCTCTGCAAACCTGTTGTAATATGTCATTTTTATGTAGGGGGTGGTTGGTCTCTGCATGAAAAGGGGTTACTTTACTCATTTTATGCTTTTCACACTGTTCTCGATGGGTAAATGTAATCTCCCTGGGGCCCTGTAAATTATCGTGAAAAAGTGCAGACTCAGAAGATGAAAATTTCAACTTAGGTTTAATGAATGAATTTTCATGTCAAGTCAAGAGGTTTCCTTGTTTTCTGTTTTTTTCTCTGAATAATATCTGCTTTCTTGTCTGTAATGCACTGACAGAAACTGTTCAGTGAAGCTGCCTATTTTCCTGTTCTTTTTCACTTATTCCCAAGTGGGATAGACATCATGTCTGAACACAGAAAAACTCTCCCTTGACTTTTTCTCATAAAACTCACTTTGCTTTTTCCCCATGTTAAATTTACCTCAGTAGTATAGTCCACCTATTCCAGCATATCTCAGGACAGAGATATCTTTGGGAAGAAAACACTAAAGTATCCTGCTTGCATAACAGAAGTGTAAAATAGCAACAGAGTATGGCACCCAGATACAGGTATGGGGCGAACTCGAAGCTTTTTGTTGACATAATTTTTTGCTCATAAATCAATACATGAAGGTGAGCGATGAATACAAAACACCTTAGGACGATGGCTATAAGCCATCTTCAGGCTTTCAGCATACATACATTTAAAAAAAATTAAACTGCACCCTATGAAGCTAAGATGTTTTATTGTACGTACTAAAGAGCGAGACCCTGGGCAACAGTGACAGCAGCATCCCCGCCTGTGGCTGCGGGAGGCAGGGCTGAGCTCAGGGCAGCCGGACCCCGCTGGCTCCGCTGCCGATTGTCGCCTCCCGGTCCCCGGCAGTCCCGCCCCCGCCCGGCCCCCGCGAGCAGGTGCCGGGAGTGCGCTGCCGCTGGGAGGTGCGGAGCGGGGCTGCAGCGCCGCGGCTCCGAGCGCGCCCGCGGGGAAGGCTCCAGCGGGCGGCGATCGGGCGCCGGGAC
>VWPU01023187.1:0-16455 GCA_013398955.1 Callaeas wilsoni | reverse complement strand
GGGCCGGGCCGGGCCGGGCGCTCTGCCCCGCGCCGGGAGCCGGACACGCCGCCCGCAGGTCTCCTATGTCCTGCGGAGCAGCGCACGGAGCAGCGCACTCCGCGACCGACACCCGCCCGGCCCCGCACGGACACGCCAGCCCCTCACCTCCCGCTAAGTCGCTGTCCGCGCACGGCCACTTTTCCCAATAGTTGCACGGCAAAACCACGACGGGAAGCGCGGCTCCTGCTCGTGGCACGGGACGGCAGCGGTGCCCAGGGCGGCGGAGGCACCTCCGACCTCGGGGAGCAGAGCACGGTGCTTCAGCCGGCAAGCGGGGGGACGAGGCACCGATGCACAGGAGCTGCTGACACCTCCTTCCCCTGCTCCCCCATCTCCTCCTGTCCCCGCCCGCTTCTCCACCTTCTCTCTTCCTCCCCCCGCCCCCGCTCCAACCAGCTGCTCTCGCTCCACCTGGGCCGGCTCTCCAGGTGCCTCCCTGCTCCCATACGCGTCCCCTGGAGCAGCTGGAGCTCCGGGGAGGGTGCGCCGCCTCTCGCCGCGCTGTCCTCGCTGTCCCCGCTGTCCCGCACGGAAACTTCCCCGGCCCCCGGCGCTCCTGTCCTGTACGGAGCGGGCTGCTCGCCTCGGCCGGGGATATCGCAGCGCGGAGCCCTGTCCCGGCTCGGGGACAGGCAGAGCCACCCGGAGGTGGCCACTCACCTCAGGAAAGCCCCGGCGGCGCCCTCCGGGGATGGGGGTGGACGCAGCGCTGGCGGCATCACCGATGGAGGTGAAACCTGGCGGGAGCGCACCCCCTGCTCGCTCCCTCTCCTGCTCCTCCTGCGGGGCTCCCCGAGCAGGGACGCGCCGCCCGGGCGCTGCCGGCGCTGCCGGGCCGCCTCTGCGGTGGCCGCCGCCCGCCCTCCTGAGCTGGGGGGAGGATGGATGAGGGAGGGGGCGCTGGCAGGGCGGGCGCGGCCGGAGCGGAGCCGTGCGGTGCCGCTCTGCGGTGCACAAGGATCGGCTTCCCCCGGGCAGGCTGGGCTCTGCCAGCAGCGAGCGAGCGCCTGGGCCAGGAGGCAACAGTGCGGCGGCTTCCCCAGGGCTCCCAGCCAGGCGCTGGTCCCTGCTCGGCTGCGACCCGGGCCCGCTCCCCTCTTCTTCTTCTTCCCCCTTCCCGCACGCTGCCCTCCCCTCCCAGTCGTTACGAGGGCACCGGGGATTAAGTGTACTTTCAATTTTAAGAGCATTATATTAATAAATAGCGATTCGGTGATTTTAAATTACTCGGCGAGCATCCGGCAGCCTGTTAAGAAGCAATCCCCTCCAGGCACGGTTTAATCGGAGGGATCAGAGCGCGGGCGCCGCGTCCTCCGGTACCTCCGGCGGGGCTTGCCCGGGGAGTCGCGGCCGAACGCCCACCTGCTATGGGGTTCCTTGGGAAAATTCCTTACGGGAGAGCTCTGCCCGACCCGGGAGGACGGTGCGGGCACAGGTGGCGGCGGGAGGGACGGAGGGAGCACCAGGAGAACCCCGGCCTCCGCCTGGGAACAGCCGCAGAGGTTGTCCCAGGGCTCACTAGAGACTGAACCAGCCCGGGCTAGGCAGGGGCTGGCCGTGCAGCTGCAGTTTAGACGCTGGAGGAAGCGCCCGTCTTTAGAACAGTGGAAGCCTGGCTTTTATAGGGCGTGACGCGAGCGGACACAGGCACGGGCGGCGCGATGTGAGCCCTCCCGGCTCCTGAGCGCGATTCCCCAGCTCACCTGCGCACCCGGCGGCCCCTCGCTGCTGCAACAGCGCACCCGCGACTCCGAGACAAAGACTAAAGCAACTCCGAGATGGGAAGAGGAGGATAGACACTGATTTGAGGGCTGAGCCCTCAAAAAATGGCTAAAGCTTCCTCTTCTCCCCCTCCTTCCTTTTGCATCGCACCTCCAGAGCCCAACAGGTGGTTGTGACCTCAGAGAAGTTCTAAGCTCATCTAAGTAATGTCTATAAATGACCTCTCTCATGAATTCAAATTATAAGAAAAAAATATTTTTCATTTACATTTTAATGCATAAATCATGCAAAGTAGGGAGCTCCAGACACTGTTGCAAGAGTGATGACTCATGCCCACCACATGTACATTATTTATTGTCTGAGGATGGGACCGTGTTTAAATTAGGCTGCTTGATAACCTAATCTGGATGTTCTGAACTGCTTCCCTATAATTATGTTCTGGAGAAAGTAAAGCATCATTTCTTAACCCTAGTTTCTCTCCCTGACACATTTTAATTCAGAGTCTTGTGTGGAACTACATGTTTTGAATTTTCCAGCCGGCTGGGTGCTCTTTCTGCACAGGCACTGCACGTGGAAAGGAACAGTCGCAGATGTACTTCTCAGACCAGGCAGGAATATAAACTATGGCTTTCTTCACATTAGCAGATAAAAACTGTAAGTTCATCAGTTTCAAACGGAAATGAAGATCCTCTCTCGGCTTGTACTGATTTCTCATACTGGGATGTCTCCTTACATGGCTGTGTAAAACTAGGCTTCACCATCCCATTGGGACTAATTTTGTTCCAGACACTAAAAAAACACCTCCTTATGGCTGGGTGGGCTGCTGTTATTTTTCATAAAACAATTACAGAGCAGAGAAATGGTGGACCACCAGTTCATCTGTTTGTTTCCTTCTTACAGTCCTGTACTATTGCTGATTCCTCCATTTTACTAAACCTTGAGCGTACGAGGGCAATAAGCTGTTCCGTTCCCTATTCTTCATTTGTTTTTTCTTTTTCTTTTCAAGCAGATGGTATCAAGGAAGCTCTTCCCACACATACACAAAGATTCAAAGCCATTTCTGTGAGGAACTCAGGCTACAGCTACTCCTTTTGTTCTGTGCTTCTCTTTCTGTGAGAGCGACACATTCTCACCCTTACCCATTTCATTGTTGTGAGTGACCGAAGGAAAAGCTATGGCCAGAGTCTCCTCTAAATATGACACAAACAATCCTGTGTTTCTCATGCCTATTTCATAGGGAGCAGACATTTTCCAGTTGATAAATGTCTGAGGCGAAGGACCAGGATGGAGGGTGTTTATTTTTGTTCGATGTTTTGGAGGAAAGAGAGAAGTGCTGGACTTTTAGTGGTTTGAGCTTTCAATTGTCTTTTGGTCAGATCCCAAACCCACTGGGCTGAAATGCAGCAAGCAGTAATAGGGAAATGCAAATTAGGACAAGAAATTAAAATTAAATCCCAATCAATGATTCTGTCATCCCATGCTAGTGCCAGATGCAGCAACCAAATGCTTGTGTCCCAACAGCCTCATCATCATCTGCTTGATGTTGTATGGCTCTTTTTGCAGTAAACATAAAATAAAACCAATCTTATATTTTAGTGTGTTGGTAGACACTTTCTGTTTTTTTGAATATCTACAAGTCTTTCTGCTCTAGCACTCCTGTCTCATAAAATAAAAGCTGTTTAAAATCATGACTTCTGCCATGGTGTAAACTTCAAGTGCCTTCTTTGGTGTGGAGGGTGACACCAAACAGAAGATGGGTGATTTAACTATCACTCCTGCCCAAACCAGTGCTGGAACTGGTGTTAGGATTCAATGCCACTGAGTGGGGCAGTGTTCCAAATCAAACCTATACTGCTTGAAGGTTTCAAAGTTAAAGCTCTATATAAAAATACAAAAGCTGGTTAGAATCCAAGCAGTTATCATTTGCTTAATGTGGTGTAAAGAAACCTTGAATGGGAACCTCATTTGGGCCTTGGGCCGATACCACAGTAAATAATATAATCATGGAAAATAGCATAAAGCTGTTATTCAAAGAATCCTTTTTTTCTCCCTTCTGAAGTTCAAGAAAGGCACTAGCTTAAAGTTCACAACATCTGAGCAGCTAATTTGCTGGTTTAGTCCTCACAGGCCAGCTCTGCTGGCTCACATAAACTAACTTTGCTCCCAGGGAATGTCCTGCTGACTGCAGCAAGGACAGGTTCACACCCCAGGCTTTACAGTACAGATTCTGTGCTGAAACAACTGTGTCAGGGGCCAAATGCTGCAAGGATTTGCAGGCATGAGTTACACATGAAGATAAGTGTGTGTCTAAGCCTTTGTGGGTCTGACCCCAAATTTCTCAGGTATTCATCACTAAAGATGAAAAGCCAAAAGCCTTATTGTTCCATCCTGGGAATTCCATGCACTTTCATCCTCTGTATGACCGTTTAACATAAATTTTTTTCCTTGGCAACAAAAGGAAATCTTGATAATGCATTATAAGCACAGAAGTACAGCATGTCAGTATCAGATTCATTTTTGAAAAGGCTAATTCGCCTTCTAGCGTTCCTAATAGTTTTCATTGGACTATTATGACATGAAATGCACTGTTTCCACACAGTATTTGGAAAACACTATGAGTAAGACAGTATTTCAAATGCCGTTTCAGTCATCGCTCAAAACTCATCTTTAGAGATCACCTAGGGGGAACCTGCGTGGGTTTTCTTTTGTGAGGGACTTGCATGCAGACAAGGTGCGTTAGATCCTTCCAGATGAGACGTGTTGGCATCTGGAGTGAATTAACGATCCAAGTGCTGACTGCAAACAGAGCACTCCAAACTCAGGTGGTTTGGACATGGCCCTGGCTACCTCATGGTCCTTGAAGATTGCCAAAGATTATTTTTCAGAGCTAAATGGCAAAGAAATGACTTGAGGACAGGTTCCACTGTTGCTTTACAGGCTGTATATGTGTATATAAGTGTGTGTATGTTTCGTTTTCAGGAAAAAAATTATATTTAAAAAGTGGATGAGAACCAAGAACCCTGGCATATACTTCTATAAACATTCTTGAAGCCGTGAGTTTGAAAAGGACTACCTATAACATAAATACTTGGGTATTGTTTCAATTAGCTGGGGTTTCCAAAAAGAGAAAAAGAAGAAAATAACAGAGGCAAAACAGTAGTTAATTATAATAGTGCAAGGACATTATCTATGTGATTTATGCACACATATAGGTACATATACACAAACATACACATTGATTTTCAAACCCACGTCCAGGGAAGTGGAGCGTCTCACAACATTACGCAGCACAGATGCCACTCCATGCTAGCTGGTGGTAAGGGCTTGTACTGGTAGATCCACCTCAGAACACACACAGATGCGTGGGATTGGCATGAATCCTGTTATCCCAGAGGGAAGGGCATTCATTCCTCCTCCCACAGAGCAACCTACCGTGGATTCAGAGTGCTCTCTCCTGCACTCGATTCCTAAGCAAGCCAGGCTGCAGCACCTCTCTCCCCCTCATGTGCACTCCAGGCAGCTGCTGCTCAGAAGGGCAAGAGGGGAAGGGAGCTATTTTTGTGTCAGCAAATCAAAAATATTGGTTGCTTCTGTGTGTAGACAATGGGTTTTGCTACAACAGCCGACATTTAAAACGCATTCACGTTTGTCACAGAAATATTACACAGTGTGTGGATTGTCCAGCAAGGCCATCTTTCTCCCTGCTATCCTTTAGATGCTTTTTGCTCTTTCTCTCTGTCTAATTGCCAAGGAGAAAATGTGTGATTGCTCCCAAAAGGTTAGCAGACCTGTGCTGTTAGGCCGTGTTGCCATGCACTTGTAAAGCAGAGAGGGGAGAGCTGGAGCAGCCTTCCAGTCTGACATTAAGAGCAAAGGTGCCTTCACAGTTCTCTGTAAAAAGGCAAACCACCCTTCTGAGTCATTCTGCACACAGCACAGGAGTTATCAGTTCCAAAAGAGTCCGAGTTGGATGGGACCAGATAACTTCGTGTTGCTGAAAGGAGGAGGGAGGAAGTGGAAAGAAAGAAAGAGGATTTGGCTCTACAAAATCCAAGCAGATCTTTTGTGGCCACAGGGTCTGGCCAAAGCCTCCAGTTATGAAAGAAAGAGATGCAGCTCGATGCAGTATTTGGACTTGGATGTGGAATCCTTAATAAAATAAAAAAAAAAGTGGTGGAAGAACAATTGCAATGTAAGTAGATTTATGCAAACCAAATGGGAAGTGTGAAGAGAAAAGAGAGCAAATGCTGGGGCAAGTTTTATATTCTCCACAATTTACGGTTTAAATTATTGTACAATACACATCAGCTAATAGTTTTTCCACAAGTTCAATTTTGTCACTGTTCACTTTCTGTCAGAGATTGTTACACAGGGTTGGATTGTTGAACAGTGGCTCCATTTCATTCCAAATATGGCTGCACTTCAGGGGAGGGATTGTTATTGCTGAATTGTCTCAATTTTTAAAGGAGTCTGAGATCCTTGACATGGAAAAAGCTATGCAGATGTGTGATGACTATATTTTACTGGAAGAGATTAACCAAAGCAGGCAGGAGAGCCAGAAGGGTGGGTTTTCATGTATTCAGAGCACAAGGTTCTTGGGAATTCTATCTTCTTTTTTTTTTTTCTCCTTCCTGGGTGTTTGACAAGTGGAACATGTTTTGGTTTAGCTGTCCACAACATAAATACAAAAATATCTGGTCTCCCAGATGTGCTGCAGAACATATTGTTTGTCAAGTATTTTAAGGTTCTCCAAATGAGCAGGAATTTGTCTTGTTGTGTTTTACTTACTAGAAACCAGCAGGAGCTTTTCCACGGCCATGTCCGTCACCTCCGGCTCACGCTGGGGGGTTTTTGCAGGGCGGTACACGAGAGACACATGGGTCTGACTCATGTTCGTGTTTGTCAGCTTAAATGACCTTTTCAGGACAGATTGGTTAGAAGTTTGCTGGGAATATAGGTTAGCTTTGGGTTTCCTGGTCTCCTTCAGTCCCCTTATAGGATATTTAAGGATCTGGTCCAGTGAGGGAGGAAAGGAAGGCTGCTTTTCAATGAGTCGGAAAAGGTTTTATTTTGATGGGCGCACGAAATGAGATTTCCCTCTAATCCTCCGTGTAATTCATTGGCGTAATCTCTTTGTAGGCACATCATATTAAACCTTGTTATTACAGAGAGGACCTCAAACATGGGAAGTTTCAAAACATGCCGCTGTAAGGAAAAGGCCAAGATGCTGGATCTCCCTACTCTTTATACTATAATAAAGATTTACATTGTTTATGCCTTAGCAGTTCACTGGAAATCGTCCTTGAAGGTAGTATGCACAGAAAAAAAAGGAATAAAAAGAGAGAAAGTATTTGAATTGAGAAATATGCGGTGTAACATTGAGCCATGCCAGCAAAGGGGTTTTTCTCCTGTGTGGGAATGGACTGCAAAAGTTGGGTGAAAGGGGTCTTAATGTCAGTGGAACCCAGAGACTGAAGCGTAGTTTGCAGAGTCGCTTATGATTTCCTTATGACATTCAACTCCATGGGTTCCGTCAGTGCAAAACAGACACACAAGAGAAAATAATCTATAAAACCAAAATGTAAATAGGTTTCTCTTGCACAGTATTCCATGGTGACAGGTTTTAGACTGCCCTCCTTGGGCTAGGATTTCCACAGAGTAAATGTGCCTTTATTGTTCTATGGGGCATGGCTTATAATCAAAATCCCCTCTGTATTAATAAGTGATTGCATACAGAGCAGTATTCCTCCTGTTTAGGATTTTTTTCTGATGTACTGGAAAAGCAAATTTTTAACTCCACTGTGAAATTCTTCTCCTGCCTGAATGGGAACTGGGATGGCCACTTCCCCCATAATGGCATTTTTCTCCCTCATTGTACTGCTGTATCCTCCCTTCTACACTTCACTTGTGCATTTCCTCCTTTGCAAACATGGACACACCAGCCACGGGCAGATTGGAGGACACATGTTTACATGTCCTCCTAAACCATCTCTGTCCATACCCTTAAAGTTATTTAAGCATCAGAGTAACACTGCTCCATATCCTTGAGGATCTGGGTCAGAGATGTATTAGAAAATGTTCTCTTCACTTTGAAGTCCAACTTCAATGCAAATCTGCTTGCTTCCAGCTGCTCCTTCTCTTCCTGCTTATTTGTACCAGAAACCTTTTTGTTAGTGAAAGAAACAGAAATAGGTTACTTGGTATCTCAGACCCTTAACCATGAATTTTTTTGGCCACTCTTTATTCTGAGGAAAATAATATCTTTTTAGGGGTGGCACACCTACGTTAACACACCACAAATCGCTGACAGAAAATGAAGGGATTTTGAGTGGGACTTCTAAAGTGAAGGTCCTTTTCTGTTCAACACAAACTTAATAGGATGTTGTGGTTCTGCTGTCCCTTGCTAAAGGATGGTTGCAAACCTGTGGTGTTCTGTGAGCCATGGCTGGTGAAATTCCTTTTCAGGATGAAATACATTAAATACTGTCTGCAAGTAGTAGGCACTAGCCATTTGATGTCTTAACATAAGGCTTGCATTTCCATAATCTTCATAAAAATAGAAGACTGTTCTGCATGCTGCTTCTTGGGGAAATTTTGATTTCTCTTGGATAAAGTATTTCTTTTTCCTTTTCAGCAAATAACACAAATGGAATTGTAAGGGATGAAACAGAAAGCAGCAGTTCATAGAATCAAAGAATCATTAATAGACCTCAAAGATCATTGAGTCCAACTTTGAGCCATCACCACCTTGTGTCATGTTAAAAGGGGATATTTCCTCAACTCTTAGTGTTTGTCTGTCAGCGCCCAGGAAAGCTGAGACCCTTTGTGCCTGGCCAGTCTGTCCTGTCCCATTAAGGGGATCTTTTTCCTGAACAGTCCTGCTGGATCAGAGGGTGCTTGGACTGACTTATTCAGGGACCAACACACCAACAGCATCCCCCTCAGCAGGTGCTGTGGATGCAGTTTGTGGCTGTGGGGATCATCGTGGAATAGGTTTCGAGCATTCCAACTACATTCCATCCAGGGAGCAGCAGCTGTATTTTACCCTGTAATTTCTGTACTGTTACAGGCTGTGTTAGGATGTGAATAGAGCTTCTCAGTTTCCTCTGGTTTTTCCTCCTGCCATCTTTTCACACCTCATCAACCAGCCCAGAGCACTGAGTGCCATGTCCAGTCATTCCTTGAAGACCTCCAGGGATGGAGACCCAAACACCTCCCTGGACAGCCCCTGCCAGCGCTTGACAACCTTTTCAGTGAAGAAATTCCTCCTGATGTCCAACCAGAACCTGCCCTGGCACAGCTTGAGGCTGTGTCCTCTAGTCCTGTCCTAGTTATAAGGATCTCAGGGCTCCTGTGTAAGGTATGTGCATAATTAGAGGGCTGGAAGTCTTTCAAGCCACTCGTGGTGACCGTGACTGTGGTTGCCTCTTACCCAAATGCTCGGTGGCATTTACATGTCAGGGCTTCCAAATCCTGTTGCACAGACTCTCAGACTGAAGCCCTTCCAGGGCAGCCAGGGAATGCTACCAGCCTCACTGGTCATGCCCACTGGAATTCTGGGCACTCTCTTGGGACGAAAACATTTGCAAAGAAAAGGAGTAAATATAAAGAAGTCACAAACATTTTCACAGCTATCGCTCAGTTTTGAAGGTAATGCTCAAGAATATCTCCTCTCCTCCTTTCCCCCACGTCAGGGCCTTGTCCCAGCCTCCTGAGGATTAGATATTAATGTGGGAGGAATTGCAGAGAGTCCAGGTGGAACATAATATTAATAATATTAATGTTATTATTGAACATTAATACTAATAGTTATTATTATTATCACCATCATCATTATTTTTGTCTTTATTTTACACAGTTCCAGTAATTTTTCTGATTCCTGTATTTTTATAGCATTCCTGTACTTAAAAGAATATTGTTTAATTGGAAGCTGTCACTGCTTTCATTATAATAGCAATATTTGATCTACAAAGCTATGTAAATAAGGCCCACTCACATCTTAATCTAATGTTTCCACATCCCATTTATTTGCAGTATTCTGAAGGATCTTGTAAGAGCTGTTTAAACTGTCTGTGGTCTCCTCTGCAGAAGAATCACATTTGGCTGGATTTCTCCTGCAATTGAAGCCAGCCTGGCCACCTTCTCTTGGGCTCTTCACAGCCCATTTAGAGATGGGAACTGTATCTACCTGTTCACTTTTGCTTCACAATGGCAGGTTAAAAAATAATCACACGTAATTTTGTGCTTTTTCCTCCGTGGCCAAGACTTGCCCAAAGTTTGAATGGAGTGGGCAGAGCTGCTAACAGAAATACACACTCGCTTGGCAATGCCTGCTGTGGTTGGAATCAGCCAGGGAAGGGCCTGAATTTCTTCAAGTGGCAAACAAGAAGAAAAGTCCTAACAGCAGATTCTAAGAAACCTTCACATGACCAGAAACCGTATCCAACTGCTGCCGCCTTTTAAGCACGTGCAGTCATGGCAAATCTTGCAGTCTTCACACAGAGAAAATTCCCACTAGAATTAACAGGAATTTGTGTGAACAAGGATTGAATAAGTGAAGACTCGCAGCCCAGCCCGACAAGTCTTTTCTCATGACAGCATCCAATTAAAATTAATGAAGCAACTTGTTCGAGGATCACCTAGGGAAATGATGGGAGAGGCAGGGGTAGAACACAGATTACATGAGTCACCGCCAAGTTCCTTGATGTTAAAAAGTCAAAAATACTTAGAAGACAGAAATGCTGAAGAACAGTGAGAAATGAGAGCCCTTAGTTGAAGTGGCTCCCAGGCAATCTGTCTGGGGTGATCAATTTACATATTTATCGCTACCAGGATATAAACCCTGCAACAATTCTGACCTCTCTTACATCTAATTGGGTATTATGGCCAAAATATGAGAGTATCTTATCTTTTGTAAAGGAAAATAATTCTGTCTTAACATCCCAGGTAGACTTCATCTTTGTTTTCTTCACCTACTCAAATTTCAGCTCTTCTTTGCCTTTTCAGAGCAGCCCAGACATTTCAAATCTGGCTGTGCTTGATTTTGCCCCTTACCCAGCTCAAACCAGAAAATTATATTCTTCAGCATTTTTTTTCTGATTTTGCCCCTTACCCAGCTCAAACCAGAAAGTTATATTCTGCCTGTGACCACCCTTCCTCCTTTCTCTAGCTTACCCTCTTCCCTGGAAGCAGCTGAAGGGAGGTGGCATCCCTTTCCAGGCCAGCTGAGAAAACAGCTGTTAAATCAGTTTATCATCACCTGTGAAGTTCGATTGGCATGAGGGGAACGGGAAGGGTGTAAGGGTTTGGCCTGCTACTTATAAAATAAACAAGTTTTCTTGCTCATATTGCAAGTGCCACATGGGAGTCAGTAGAAACAGGAAGAGTTTCAGAAATCTAATTTGCTTTTCATTGTGTATGCTGTTTGATTACCTTGTACCGTACTTTCTGTTTGCAATAAAAACAGTGACTTCCCAGTCGTTTTCATTTTAGGTCTCTCTGTTTGGCACTCACAGACCAATATAACATTTGAATTGCAAATACTGGAAGAATTTATTAAAGATAGTCACTTCCTCTGGATTTTATGTGTATATGTGTCTATATTTTCCTAATGTTTTCAGTTGCTGTGAGGGCTTATTCTGTTTTTCAGGTGCCTTTTAACTAGCTCCGTGTCCATGAGTGAGGAAGAAAGGAGGGAGCTGCACATTTAATGTACTTCCCTGGAAAACTGTTCAATCACAGTTTTTGAAAGAAACATCTAAATATTGTGCAAGAACGCCAATGCTCAAAGAAAGTTCCCCTTGACTGGGCGCTCAGAGCAACCTTGTCTGACACCCATGCAATTTAAATGATTAAATGAATTCGTGAGGAAGATCCTATAATGAAATTGCACCCTCTCCTATTTTTCCAGCTGCCTGCCCTTCTCTCAGTGTACCTAACTCAAAATGAGGAGATTGCCTGCTGTGGTCCATTACACTCCAAAAGGAACAAGAAAGAGTGTCTGAATGAAAAGTATAAACCGTGTCAACACAAGTCCACAAACACCATCCAAGTCCCTGAACCCCAGAAGGCAATATCCTTTCTCCAGTATCCAGATGCTCATGGGAACAGTACAAGAGGAACAAAATAAACCCTCCCCAACACGCAGAGAACAAATTCCCACAGGCCACTGATAAAGGTGAAAAATTGGTAAGTCTCACATAGGAAAAACAGTTTTCCCAAGCTTCTCCCAGGGAGAGTGTGAAGCATTTTCCCATTGGTGGAAACACTGTTAACCTTTCCAGTGAGCAAAGGAAAAGGAACAAAGAGCTCGCTGGGTTTTCAGTCCCTTGAGCTGAAATTTCAGAAGCCTGGGTGGCTGTACAGGTGCTAAAGAAGGAAAAGGTCCCTTGATAATATTGAAACCTCATGTTACAGAAATAAGACCTAATGATCTTAGCTTTCTGCTCAGCTCTATGACCAGCATTTCAAAACAACCTGGTATCAACATAAATAACACTGGAATAATGTCCTTTAATTGCTTTCCATTTCTTTATTCTTCAGTATTTTCCCTCTACTCCTTTGACAAACAAGGAGGTTCCAGCTACTTTTTCTCCTAAATTTAGTTGATAGAATATTGGTACTTTATGCTTGGTGAGCTGTAAACTTAAGGTGGAAGGTGTCAAGAATCCAGGTTTTGTCTTAATATGTCTAGATCTGTGAGGCTGAGTGATGTAACACGACCAGAGCTGCAGATTAAAGTGAGCAGATTACGCTGCTGTCATAAAGTCGATGCATGCAGCACATGCCACTTACGATTGCCTCTGGCTGTATTTAGGGGATATGGCATGACAGTGCATGGGTCATGAAGCCAAACCAAATTTCGAGTTCCTTAATTTCCTGACAAGTGGTATTTTAGCAGTAGGATTCCCCCATTCTCCCACTCCCTTACTGAATTCATAAACTGAAATCAATATTTTGATTTCAGAATAAATTAAGGTGTTTTAATTGTGAGGTTTCTGTATTGAATTGAATCATTAGTAGGATTTTCTCTTTCTTTGTCTCCTCTAAATGATGTCCCTATTTTCCCTTCATGATAAGTTCTCATAACTACATTTTCAATAATACCAGGAAGAAGGAAGTTTCTATCCTTTATTACAGAATATATTTTTAAGGTTCATTCCTTTGCTTTTTATAGAAGATGCGCATACAAAGCTGTTTCTGAGCAGCACCAATTGAAATACTATTTGAGTTTGGAAAGATCCAATTACTAATGTAGAAGCAGCAGGAAGGCCTAGAGGCTATACAAAATTATTATTTTTTATAAGTCATACTCATAGTTCAGTGAGTCTGGTGTTTATCTCTAGGAGAGACTTACACCATGTGCTTCATCTAGAGGCAAACCTCCTTACTGATCTCATTTCTTTTGCTCTTGGCAGTAGCTTAAATTGACATTACAATGAAAACTGAGATGAGAATTCAACAAAAAGCCATGGCTGGTGCTGGACCTTTCATTCTCTGAAGAACATCCATGTTGCTCATGCTAAATTCAAGATGGTAGTTCACTGGGACTGCCTATGCCAAAAAGCTGCTTCGGTGCCCAATTCCTTCCTTCATATGGCAAAAATAGTTGCTTTGCCAAAATGTCAAACCTAGTACAGACTGGGAGAAGAGTATTGGCAGGCAAGCAGAAACCTCAGTGGCAGTCAAAGGAGAGGGAATGGAAAGATGTGGGGTTTTCTGAGACCACAAGGTGGGCAGGCAGTATGTCAAATAACTTTGCATTTTCATTCTTCCCTGTTTGCACCGCTCAGAGAGAGGAGGGAAGACGGTAGGCTGGGTTGGTGATGCTCCGGTGTGAATGAAGCGACTCCCCTTGCTCTTATAGGAACAAAATAACCTCATTCCCTTTCATTTCTGTAAGAAATGCAGGTGCACAGCTGCTCAGACTCTGTCAGCAACAGGGTGGTTTATGCCGATGGAGAATCTTTGGTGTGTCATCACACAAAATGAGGCTTTCATTGCTTGCCTGGTAAATAGGACACCAGAAAGATGTCCTGGGAGAATCATTCCCCTGGCCCTCCTCCCTTCTCCACAACCTTTCTGCAATTTTCAGCATTCAGTCCTGTCTCCTACCTGAGGATCAGTACGAGCCATTGGAATGTGTGGGATCTGTCTGGCAGTGGAAATAGTTCCCTTCTGGTCAAAGTGAGCCTGGTTTGCCAATTTTGCCTCTGTGACCTGGAACACCAGGCACTGTCAAACATAATTAATGACTCAGAAAGAGAAATACTAAATAAAACAGGAACGTGAAAATATCCTGTTATTACCACGTTGCCTTTTATAAAGAACATGACACTGTGATAAATGATAATCCAATTCATCTTTGATAGAAAAGAAAAAAAAAAGCTGAAATCTTCCACTGAGTTAGAAATGTAGACAGTAACACAGCTCCTTATACATCTTGAGACACCCTGTTGTTTATTTGAGAAAATTGACTCTGTTCTTGACATTTTCACTTATATTCATGGCACTAAAGCTCTGGAAATCTGGAGAGACATTTTCTTTGTAGTTTGGCTTATGAAAAAAAATACATGGACATCCAGCCAGCTGTACAGTCCAACCAACAAAAAATGCCAAATTTATTGCTAATTGCCTGGTTTAAGCCAGATGAGCTCAAATCTGCTACCTCACATTTTCACTGGGCTAAACTCAACTTTTGTTTTTTTTTATTTTTTCAGTAGCACGGGTTGTAAAAAGGATAATTCAGAATTACTGAATATTTTCATTGACCGGAAGAGTGGTCATTTCATTCTTTAATCTCCTCCTTTAAAAAAAAAAAGTTGGCAACTTCAAACTGATTTTGAAGGCAAAAGTTGAAAAATCTTGTTTGAATTCAACATATTTATATTTATAGCATAGTTTCCATTTTTAAACCATCAGCCAAATCAGTGAAGAATTGTGACTATCCAACAAATACATTTTTGGTAAATAAGTAATTAGTAAAATTTATGAGTCTGATTCATTCCACTCTAGATACTGTTTGTCACAATTTTCTAAGATCATTCTTTGTTTAGAAATATGACTGACTTTCATCTGTTTGTAAAGCCCTGAGCACATCTCTAACCTTGAATTACATAAGCAATTGATGAATAGTCACTAATATTCCCATAATTCCTGCTACAGTACATCTCCACTGATATGAGGCTCCCACTGGATTAAATTTTGGGCAAATAAAGCTAATCTCCCTGTCCAGAATCACTCATAATAGGAGTGCTTTAAAGAGATGAGAGTGAATGAAGGAAACACCAAAATCTGCTTTGTTGGAAATTTAGTGCTGAAACAAAGGCAGAGTGAATGATTTTCTCACATTTTACAAGAAATCTGTAAAGGTCAGAAACGGAACCAGCGTCTCCCAAGGCCCTCTGCAGTGCCTTTCTAACAGGACAGTCCTTCCTGGCAAGGAAAGGCAAACCACACTCGTTATTCCATCCTTTCCCAGCTCCCAGGGTGGGGAAGCTGCTGAGCCAAGGGTCACCTCTGGCCTCGCGAGTGCTGATTTTGGAGACTGCTGCAGGACAGGGCGGAAGAGCCCAAATGAAACAGCACTTTGAGAGAAGAGTTCATGATTTAGGCACTGCTGGTACCTCCCTGGAGTGCTTAAATTGCAGCTGAAATCAGGAGTGTATAGCAATGACACGTCATTATTTTTATAAATAATGACAGGCTCAGAGGCATATGAGGTCCTGAGTTATAATATTCTGATGAAAGGATCTGTATTTATATTCTCATAAAAAAGAAAAGAAATCTCTTTGGAAGGCATTTATCATAATAAGTTCCTTTTTTTTTTCCTGTTTAGAATGTTATGTTCTTTGGGAGATTTCAAGTATTGATGTACAATAAAATTCCGAGGAAGAAAGTCACAAAGGGAGAAAAAAATACTTTCCAAACGAGAAATTACATGGAAATATGAGAGAAAGAAAATCTATTTTTCTCCTAGCTGGCATGCAAATAGAATAGATATTGTTGTTTTTAAGAATATTTATTTGATAAAAGTAATCCAGCTATTTATGAGAAAAGAAAAAAATGAGAGCTCATGAGGAAAAAAGTAAGAGAAGGAGATTTAGCTAAGCTCTTACCTTTCATTTTAATTAACAAGAAAATAATCTGGTAAGATAATGGTCTTTAGATTGCAGATCCAAGAACTGTGCCCCCCCCCCTCCAAAATGTATCTGAAATTTTTGCTGTCTGCACAGATTGTGTATAAATACATTTTAGCTACAACATGTTTCACTCTTTCTTAAGCAAGCTAACTTTTACTCTGTGTAGTGTTTTGCTCTCTATTTGTGGTCTTTGGTTGATGATAATGAGCTGAGCCACATCACATACAGAGTGACACAGAGAAGGTGTGTGGAAAGCTGTTTCAAGGAGGCAGATACTGCTCTTCTGGCAGCATCTCACACTTAAAGGAGCAGCTTACTCATGCACCTCGCTAACAAAACCAGACCTGCAGTATGAGACACATTTAAGTCACCAAGAGCCTTTTCCCAGGAAGAAGCAGGAGACTGGTCTGGTTAATTAATATTTGACACTAATGATCAATTTTGCTTCCAGTTTTTTAAATGCTTTGTGGAAAGTTTCTTACTCAGCGAGTATTATAACAGCAGTAGAATTAGCAAATGGTCAGAAGAACCCCTTTCCTTTCCTTTCCTT
>VWPU01023182.1:0-13307 GCA_013398955.1 Callaeas wilsoni | reverse complement strand
CCGGCCCTGCCCTGCCCGGCCCGCTCGGGCAGCGGCCGCCCCCGCGCCCAGCCCCGAGGGCTCCGGGCAGCGGCACAGCTGCCGCGGCAAAGCTTCGGGGTGCGGATGCAGCGGCAGCTGCGGCGGGTACGTGTCCCCAGGGGTGTGCTCGCAGGTGGTGGGTGTTTCCTGCGGGATCCGCATGGCAGGACACCTGGCCACGTCCCACACAGCGGTGTTCTGTATCAGGATGTCCTGCACAGCAGGAACCTACACAGCCATGTCCCACACTGAGCACTTCCACAGGCATGACCCTCGTAGCGATGTCCTGCACAAGGGATGTCCCGCACACCATGACCCACACTGCCGTGTCCCACGCTGCAGGGACTTACGCAGTGATGACCTTCAACGTCCTCCCATGGCAGCGTCTCCCACATGGTGATGACCCTTACAGCACTGGCCCCCTCAGCAGTGTCCCGCACTCCAGTGATCCCCCACAGCAATGTCTCACATGGTGATGTCCTTCCCACAGAGCCAGGTCCTGCGCAGCAGTGTCCCAAGCAGTGGTGAGCCACAGAGCTCTGTCTTTCACAGTGGTGTCACACAGCCACGTCCTGCACAGGACCGATCTGCAGGGCAATGTCCCAAGCACCGGTGTCCTGCACGACTGAGAACAGCCCAGCCATACCCGGTACAGTGGTGACTCACATCACAGTGATCCACAAAGCTGTCCCAGAGCATCCCCAGCCATCTCCACACAGCCCCATGGCAGGGAACAACCTGGTGCCATCAGCCATGGTTTATTGGTACAGGAGCTTTCTCATTTCAGGGCATGTTCCACACAGCTTTTGCGTGTTTATTCCTTTTTTTTTTTTTTTTTCCTTTTTTAAAAATCTGTTTCCAGAGCAAACAAAAGAAGCTGTACTTGCAGGTGCACAAGCAAAGCAAGGTGGATTCCCAGGTAACTTCTTAGTAACAAAAGGTTTGGATTCTGGTTCTCAGTTCAGTGCTAAGAGGTTTTCAGGATTAATGGAACCTGATAATTTTAGCCAAAAGTCAAATCCCAAAAGTAAGTAGTGAGGTGACTGCAAAAATATGTTAGCTTTGCACACTTCAATTTGCAGATAGCTACTAAAGCAAGAGACATCTGGTCTCCCAGAGCTGCCTACGAGGGGAGGTAACAGTTTATTATATTATCTACTACATGTGGGTACTTGGACCCCCTGAGACAGCTCGGGCCAGACAGAGTTTAATTTCTTTTAGCCATCAAACATTACTGTTAAAATGTTGTCTAAATCCCTGAGGACTGGGTCTGCACTGTTATCCAGTGTGCCACTAATGAATTTACTGGCATTTTGCCAACCTAAAACTTGAACCCCTGTACAGCAAATGTTGGGGGAGTTCCTGGGGTAGGTGAGAGGACAACAGGATTTGCTACTTGCCTTGGTAAAAGCAGCGTGAGAGAAGAAATGCCTCTTTATGTTTTCCTTTCCTTTATTGTATTCCTGTGCTTCACCTGAAAGGCAAAATATTAGCAAATAGTAGTAGAAACTACCTTTGTAGGTGGATAAATCGTGTGCAGATGATTTATGCTGAAATAATAAGTCAATAAAACTTGGATGAGTCCAGAACAGGTCAAAGGGGGGCTTTCTCTTAGTGGGTATGTTTACAGAAAAAACAAGAAAATATGTCTGCAACTGTCTAGTAAAAGAAAACAGAATACAAATGAAAAATGTTATAATTTCTACTAGACATAGTAAAGCAGATTCTTCAGAGCAACCAGGAAAAAATGAATCTTAATTAAAGGAGAGAACAAGCTCACACAGTTTGTTTCAGCAAATACTTTGGTTTTTTCTTTTAGTTGAGTTCCTTTCTAGTAAGAGTAGCACTAGGTAACTAAGAAGGACAAAGAAACACAGTGATGCGTTCTTGGGCAGCGATTCAGCATTGAAAGCCTTACAGGCAATTCCAGCAAAACAGGAAGAGGTTTCTTTCCAGTCTAACATGAGATGGTCCACAGAAAGTAGATGTTGCGCAGTACCTGCTGTTGGTTATCTTTTAGTCATGCAAATAACTTTACAAGAAAAGCAGAGATTTAAAATGCATGTGTAGGTAAGCTTAGGGAACGTGCAGAGTCCTTGCTCTTTCGTGTAAGCCACAGAGGAGCATTACATGGAGCAGAGGTCATCAGGCATCTGTTCCACATGTGCACTTCATGCCAAAATACTTCTTAATCCCAGAGGTGAGGAGAAATCTAAGGACTGTATTGTAGTCCTCTCAAAAACAGGTGTTGCTGTTGGCTCTGAGATTTTGAACATCATGATTGAGCTCAAGTTGTCAGCCATTTTTTTTCTCCATTTCTGCCCTGTTTTAGCTTCGGAAACTCTAAACTCAGATTCCCAAACTAAAATGTGTAACTGCAGTATTATATGGTAAGGGGGAAAAAGAAACCAACGCTGTGAAAATTTTTTTTCAACTAATTTTTCAAACATTTATATGGTTCCAATGAGTCTTGTTCCATTGTTTATTTCCAACCCAAGTGTCCCCGTCGCCTTACATGGAGTTCTCCCTGGTTTAAAATACCACAAAGACAAAACTGAGCCAAGTGTGTTCCAACTGCAAATTAGAATGAGAATAACTCTGTTATTTACCATGCTTACCAGCCTTATTATTTACCATGGTTATTTGTGCTTTCTCTATATAAAGAATGTAAAGCAGAGCCAAGCTTTTACTCTCTGGCCATTCCTGTGGCACACATCTACCCACAATACTAGGTAGAAGACTGAAAGCACCTGCAAGTGGGAAAAGCTTCAGACTGGGTATAGTATATATGTTTGATAGTAAAATACCTTTCTTATTTTTTCGAGTTGAACTTACAGCCACAGTGATTCTGTGTACCTGATGTAAGGTCTATTCAACTCAACTTCAAAGTCTTTTTTCAAATATATTATCTGTCAGCCAGCAGCATTCCACATGCCCACACCTCCTCACGAGCAAACTCGCTGGAAGGTCCAAACTTGCACAAATAGAGATAATTTTTCTTTGCTGCTAGGAGGTTAATCCAATGGCATCAAACTGAGAAGACTTCAAAAATCCTGCAGGGCATTTCTTTTTCTTTCAGGCTCATGTTTGCACACAGCTTTATTTATTTGAGAGAAATACCCTTCCGAAAGCAGCTTGCTTGCATTTTACATTGAGACAACATGGTGACTGATGTGACTACAAAGGCTACAGGCTGTCTCTGTCGTGATACACAGGGCCATGCTTCCCAAGAGCCCCACAGTCAGCTACAACTTGATTTGTCATATGAGGCCCTTGTTCCCATTGTTCTGAAAAAGTAGACTTTCTCCTGATAAGAAGTAATCCCTGTTAAGGTGGATAACCAAATCATGGTGTTTGCTAGGGTAGCTGACAGCTTAAAGCGATAGCAACATCTTGTATGTAAGAGAAATGAGGAGTATTTTGGCTTCACTAATGATCAACCAGTACAGAAAAACAGTAGAGGATACATAAAAGAGGGTTTCTATAGTTTCATGGCCCGTGAAGTTATACAGAAAGCATGATGCTGTTTCAATGACTAGCTTGAGCTGTTCTACGTTGAATCACTCATAAGAGAGCAGGCTGAATACCTGGCTGTATTTGAGGGAAGTCATTTGCTGTGCATCCACTTTTCCTTGGCAGTCCTGTCAGGCACAAGCCTGTCATGGGAGATGCATTGGCTCGCTGCATCTCAGTTAGAACCACTGATTTTGGTTGGGGTTGGTAATGATGCACAAAATTGCTTGAATTGGAGAGGTTAATGGAAATACAGAAGAACTATCTATCAGGATATTTTTAGCTGATTTTTGAAGGCTTTCATCCTCCGTGTAAGTTATTGAATAAAAGTCCAAGTAGTGCGATGAACACAGAGCTGCCATCAAGCTTCCATGCAGAAAAAGGCAAATTTATATGTCCAGCCTAAGTATATCAGGGCTAGAAGACATTCTTGTTCTTTCTTTTCTCCTGAATTTTTCATCTTCAGATGCAGGGAGCCAATATGAAATGGAGCACCTGAGCCAGCATGAGGAAGGGGAGGTAACCCAGGGCAGAATGGGCAAAAGGCTGCAGGAATCTCTCCACCAGCAGCAATTAAAGATGACACTGTCTCAGCTGGTGCACATCATAGAACATTCCCCTTGCTCTCTTGAGCTACAAGTACATCTCCTGTCTGAATTAACAGCCTCTGGTTTATGGAATAATAGTATTGCATTAATAAGTACATTTTCTCATGTTGGTTTTTAATCTCAATTCTAAATGCTATATAATCTATAAGTGTTACTGATGTCGTTCCAATTTTCATTTATCTTAGTAATGTTGAGAACAATATTCCCCAGAGGTCACTTGCAAGGGAACATGCTGAGAAGCTGGCTGTATTTGAAGAACCAGTGATGTGTTTTTTAACTCCCGATCCTGGAAAGTCAGCCTGTTATCCAGATGATCTGTTCTGGTTCTTCAGGCCAAATAGGACACTCGTGGTTTCAAAGGCTTTGCTGAGGTGTGAAGGCGTCTATTCATTATGTGTGAGGAACACAGTCCACTTGACTCCTGTTTGTTACCTATCTACCTGCAAGGTTTACCAGGTAGTTTTACATTTTGAAGACACATGATCAGCCGGAGTAAGAGAGGGTGGCAGTTTAACACTTTCCAGAACAGAACTGCCTCTTACAAAATAAGCATCCCAGGATGTTATTCCACATACTTTCCTGTTTCCCCTGATTTGGGGTTATTTTTTTTAGTATTTACAGACCTCTTCTTTTCTTCAGTCATGACTAAATCAATTACTTTTCTTCTCGTTGTAGGAATTGTTATTATAGTTTTAAAGATAGGATAAAAAGATACTGAGAGATGAGGGCACCTATCCAGCAAAACACTTAAGCACTTGCATAACCCAGGGCACATAATAACCCCACCAGAGGACTGTTCACTTGTTCCAAGTTGTGCAATCTTGCAGGATTTACTTAACCGGGGCCTCCCAGTGTGCCGGAGGGCTCCAAGGCTCAGCTCCCTCACTCTGAGCTGCACACTGCAGCCACCAGCCTCTCCATGCACTACTCTGAGCAGCCACGTTATTCTGCCAGATCTAGAGCAAACACCCGCCCTGATTTGAGCCCAGTCAGCTTCTTTCTCGTCAGCATATAAAGCCAAAGGGATGAATAGCTCATCCTCAAATTCACTATTAAAGTTCATGCAAAAAGCGGCTAAGACTGTTTATTTCTCATTAAATCCAGATCAGATTTTCCCTGCTGTTTTAAACTATAATCTGTATTAGCACAGTCCAAAACTCAGTC
Source organism: Callaeas wilsoni (assembly GCA_013398955.1). NCBI lineage: Eukaryota > Metazoa > Chordata > Aves > Passeriformes > Callaeidae > Callaeas > Callaeas wilsoni. Next base: position 8,001 of record VWPU01023182.1, on the reverse strand, counting down.
AGTTTGTTTCTTTCTCAGTTATCACATCCAGTAGCAAATGTTCCGCATCTTGGAGTTATTGGATGATTTTGATGATGGTGCATTTTGCAGAGAAGAATGCAGCTCCCCCTCCTGAGCTGATGAGCATGCTCTGCTAGCAGGAATAAACACAAGTTTCTGTCAATGAAGAAAGCAGGAATAACTATGAGTTTATGAAATGAGGGCACTGAACTGTTGAGAGAAAGAGTAATTTTTTTCTTATCATAATCCCACTTCTGAGAACCTCTGCCAATCTTTCCACTGGACTGATGAAAAGATGGATTCTGCTGACTTGAATAATTTGAAAGTAAATGATGATTCTGGTGTACACTGGCTGGCAGAGGGAACTGTTTATATAATTCTGGGCTTGCTAATAACCCTCTTCATAGCTAGAAATGGTGCCAGGAAAGCTGCTGGCTATGTAAAAATGCTCTCCCATTTCCTTGCCTTTATTGTTTTCTGTCACAGCTTGTTTTTTTTTAATTAGTACATGAACTATTTTTAGTGTCTGGAGACAAAAATGTATTGTTCAGACTAAAATGAGGCCAGGTATCATGAAAATATTTTCAGGGAAAAATATTTGGAGCCAGTTTATCTTTGGCTGCGTGCAGTGAAAGTTTGCCTGCTTAGTCCAATTAGTTACAGCCATGTCACTTCACGTAAGTGAATGTAGTTGTGTCAGTGTACAGGGCAGAGTTTAGCTCTCATGCTGCAGAGAAATACTGTAAACCACACACAGCTAGAATCTGTAGCATCTAGAGCATTCTGGATTATTTTTTTTCCATACAAATTCCATGCATATCATGTTGAGCGAATAAAACTTTTCAGTCAGATGATGACTTAGGCAAATGTGACTTTTGATAAGGCACCTGTTTGTAACTCATCTAATCATCTCTGAGAGATCTTAAAGTCTCTGCACTGTAGACAGATTAGCTGCACTGAGTTCTACCCCTGTGTGTAGAGACGCCTGTGTGCACCATGCAGGTAAAGGTGCAGCGAGATTTTGTGACCCACTAGTTCAGCCTGGAAGAAATAGAAAAAACTCTTCCATATGCAACAGTCTCAGCTGAGAGGCAAGATGTGAAGCCCGGCCATACTAGTTCCCTGCAGAATTTCAAATCAGGCTCAGTCTTGACCATTTTCTTCATGGTTGCCCAAAGCCCAGTTCCACACTAGTCAACCATTAAATTCCTCTAGTGCAATGAGGGCTCCATTACCAGTGGAGAGCGTATCTGTGTGGAAGTATTATCATAATGGGAATCCGAGGAGAAATCCACAGGAAATTAAGAGTTCGTCCAAAGAACCAAGTGCCTCCTGTACTCTGCATTCTTTGATTTTACCTAATTAAAAAGAAGCATATATATTTACCAAAAAGACCCACAAGATCAACCAAAATAAGTCACTCCAATATACACACTTGCACTTTTAAAAAAGACAACTATTACTTGTGTTGTTAAACGCACCTGTGAAAGTTTATCCAACACTAGGGTGCCCAGAAGAGCAAGACATGTCAAATTTAGAATCTGTCCTAGCTGCATATTTGAAATGGATCCTGATAGTATTTTCATTAAAAGAAACCAAGTATTTCAGAAAGAGAGAAAAAAAATATTATCTCCAGTCGTCTGTCATCAGTGCAATGAAGGCTTTAAACACTTCACCAGATAATTCCCTTGCAGAGGCAGATGACTTGCAGTTAAAGTACCTCTATTTTAAAAGCAGCAGGCATTTTCAACATTTTTCGGGTTGAGTCTCTAAAATATTCCATTAGATGCACTGACTTCTGCAGAAAGAGCTCTAGTTTAGAGACCAGAAATAATGGAGAGGCCACCAGATCCTACAATAATTCCAATAGTTGTGTTTTCATATGTGTCCAACTGTGTTTTCAGCCTCCCGTCCTTGGATCCCGCCAGCAGCATAACTACCAAACCTGCTGTAATACATTGGTGACCTTCAGCCAAAATGGGACAGGGCTGCACAGAGGAGAGGGGGTGAGGGGATGAGCCTCAGAGGTTGGCTTGGCTGGAGGATCTGCTTTAGATCCACTGACTCTGGTCTTTCAATATCACAGGATTGGAGTATCCTTTTCTGCCTGCAAGTAACCAGGGCCAGGACCTGAAGGTCCTCAGGGGGTGTGTAGGTGCATCAGCAGGAGAGAGAAGCTCGGAAATAATGCAGTTAGTCCAACTGTTACCACTTTTTTCCTTGTGTTCAAACCTTTCTGGATAGTAATAGCCTTTGACTAAGCTGCCACAGAACCACAGTATGTGCATGTGGTAAAAAATGAGCCTCATCAGCCAAAAAACCAGTTAACCTTGCAGACTTCCATTAAGAGGAAAATCTAGTCTAGGAAGATCCCTTCATTACCACCAATATCTTCAGGCTTCTTTCAGGAAATTCCCTGCAGTGTCCTTGGGACTGCATCACCTACCAAACTCCCTCCTACCACCTTCTCCACTTGGCTGCTTCTGTCTGCGGCAGTCCAGGCACTGCCCCAACAGGCATGGGCACTCACTGCCCTTGCAGCACGTGATGGGTTTGTGACATGGGCAATTCAGCTGCAGACAGCTGGCTGGCTTGGGAAAAATTTTCTGCAGGGACCCTGAATGACTTTTCAGCTGGTACACTCCCATCTCCTTCTTTGAAGGCTGTCCTTGCAGAGGTTAGTGGCGTCTCCTGGACTCACAGAGGAGTGCACGTGAGGGGCCTGAAAGCGGATTAGTGTTTTCTTAGCACTTACCTCACTGAGAGGACTATTCTGTGCTTCCTTCTTTTGGGCTATGTCCTTATTTATAGAAACACTGATTCAAAGTGCAGGCAGGGGCAGTGATCACAGAAACAAAAGTCCCTCCTGCCGCAATGTAAATATTCTTGAGTGCTTTGAAGTTCCACTTACAAAACCCTCTGCATTGTTTAAAGGCAAATAATATAAGATTTAAGTAAGAGATCAATCCCAAGTCTCAGCTGGCATCAATCCATGTAACTTACATGGAAATATGTTATTTTACATGGAGATCTGCCTTTTCGTGTTTTGCCTAATTCACATGCTCAGAAATTTTTTGAGTGCTCTGCACTTCATAAAATAGCCTTGAATTAATCTGAGTTTCTTCCTGATGTGTAATACCTGCATGTCCTCTCCCTTTTTCAAAAGGCTTTTTCAAATTAAAGTGATTTGGAGGAGCCTTCTTCCCAAATGGCAGCAGGAAGAGGTGAGGGAGTGAAAGCGCCAGCTGGGGACAAAGAGAGAGAAATAATGTTTTTCTACCGAGGTGTTGAATTTGGCTCCAGTATAAACTCTGAACTCAGGATGGGTTCATGTATTTTTGCTCTTTCTTCAGCAATAGCAGCACCAAGCCTGGACTGCTGTAGATGCAGCCTGGGTACATCTTTGTCACCTAAAATAGAGATTACCCAGAGTGTACAGAAGGTTCCTAAAATATTGAACAGTGCTAAAGAGCACAAACAGTTTATGCAGCCTGAGCCAAATTCTCCCCAAAACAAATTTACTATTGTGCCATTTTAAAAACTTTTATTCTTTATATCACACACCAGCAGGTTGCAATTTGGATGCAAACATGACAATTAATTTCCTTCAAGGAGACTTCGGGTGGATTCTAAGATGGTAGTATCCGACTCCTAGACTCTCCCTGCTTACGAGGAGAGCCTAGGACTTAGTTAGTACCCCTGCATAGCTGGAAGAAGACAGAGCTGATAAATGTGGCTGGGCTTTACGTTCTTTTGGGGTGAATGTAAGGTAAGGGCGGATAGAACACTGAACTCAAGAGGAGCCAGCTCAGCTTTGCCTGTAGCTGATGAAGCAGAACAGCCATCTCACCAGCCAGTGCCTACAAGTGCGAGGGCTTTTCCCACCCGGGAAACCCACTTATCCATGGCCCTGAATTTATCTCAGTATCCCTGAGTTTAAATGTGTATATTATACGTGTAACTGAATAATATATAAAAAGGTTATTAATTTTAGGGCTACATTGTGTCTCGATTTGTTTGTATCTTTCTCTTAAATGTCTAGTTTTGCTATCTAGCCTGAATATGTGAGTACTTCAGTTGTATTTCTGTCTCTCTCTGTTGGATTCCAGTATTGGCTTTTTTTTAAAGCAGAGGTCTCCAGGGCAAAGGATGCCTGCAATTAGGCCTCTCTGTCTGAAACATATTTATCAGTTCTTTGTACAATTATCTGTGCATTAATTTGATTGTAGACCAGCAGAGCATGTCTACAAATTTGATGTTGAAATTTTTTACATCATTTTTGTGTTCAGCTAGAGATATACCCATGGAGAGCAAAACTAGATATACTGCATCTAGTGCACAGAGAAGCTCATATCTCAGAAAGGAGAGCAATTTCTTTTCTCAAGGGATCACATTCCAGCTTTATCCACCACTCATGAAACTGACAGAACTGTCCTCCTGCTGACTGAATGTATATCAATGCAGAATAGGCCACCAGCAATCTGATTGTGAATTTAAATTAAATTGAAGAATTCAAATTTGTATGCTTTTATGCACTTAAACTTCATTAGCTCCAATGAGAATATAGTGTAGATACTCTTTGGTGTGACTTTCGAAGATCCTGAACACCTACATTAACCAGGCCACCCATTCATAACTATTATTTCTGTCAGACAACATCAGTCTCAGAGAGACCTTCTTGTTCATCCAAAGCAATCACTCATATGGGTAAAAAAAGAAAGACCCACACCCATTTTGAATGCCTTCAGATTTGCAGCGTTAGGAAAATGTTTGACAGCACCAAGTGTTTAATCTACAAAGGGATTATAGCTATCTTCACAGCATGCACACATCATTAATGTTAATGGGAACTGCACCTCCAAGACTCACCCTAAAATGCTGGCTGCTGTAAATTGCATCCCACTAGGATAATTAAAAGTCTGGTAGAAATACAGCAAGTTCCAACAAACATTTTCTCCCAGGGTAAGTGATCAGAGTATTTGGAACTGAAAAATATAGTCATTAGTTTGCCTGAGAAAGGTAGTGCATCGGTTTTACAGACAAGCTCTCACACAATGGCTTTTTCCAACTTGGGTATAATTTTAGTTGGTAAATTTTGTTCTATGCTTCTTAGCCTACTTTTTTTTCCTCCCTTTCTGTAATCCTGCTTGACCTGAAGTTCAACACTGGGCTATGTTTGCAATCATTGTATCAGGATTGCCAATTCTCATTTCTATTTCTCCTATGCTAACTACTGGGAAAGATTATCAAAACTATTAGCAGAACTACATTTTTGTTCTCTCTTATTTATTTTTGCTCAGGCTTAACAGAAAACCATGTTTCATGACTGCATGTAATATCTGGAATAGAGTATGTCTTCTGCCAAAATTAACTATTTTCTAAAATTGTAGAGGCATCAGCTGATAAGTACAAAACTGATCTGTCTCATTTTCTTATTCTGCAAAGATTGATGATGAAGGTAAAGCTAGGAATGAAATCAAAATAATCATCTATTACCCCATGAGGTTCAAATCACACTGTCAGAAGGAAATAGCTTAGAGCCTCTAGACTGTTTGTAATGTCCCATATGTTATCCAATTTTGAGAGGACAGTGTTTGCCCATGGGGACAAGTAAACTGTGGGAATAGTTTTCCTAATCCACAGAGGTTTTTAAGTTTCTAGGAAACATTATAGATCTTGACACATTTTCAGTTGATCTAAGATGTTCACACAGAGGCTCAGAGCTTATCCAGTAACCTTTGAATCTCCATCACTGACATCAAGAGACTTCAGACTTAGTTACCACCATTGCCTTTTCTTGGCCTCAGAGAAAAAAAAATCTCCCAGCACATTCCTGTGTGTACATGTTTAAATGTGTGCATGAGATGAATACTTTAGCAAAGGATATAAAATGCTTCAAACAAAATAGGACTTGATTGTTTACGGGGAAAAGAAAATCAGTTTGGAACTTTGGAAGTTATGCCACAAGCAGCATCTGATTGTGCTGCAAAATACAAGGCCTTAAGCAAATTTTGCTGCAGTTTTTCTAGAGATAAAAACCACAATTTCTTAAAGTGGATATTTTCAGCAAGCATTTCTCCAAACTTTTAAAGGAAAAAAAAAAGACTGTATCTTTGTTGTGTTACTTGGTGTGCTGGTTTGAAAGCAAACCCAGTGAGAAACTCCAAGTCAGAAGTACAATTTAATAGGAAAAACTAAAATAAATGCAGTAGTACAAAAAAGAAACCACTGACAGAGTCAGGATACAACCTGACACCCTGTCAGTCAGGGTGTTGGTAGCAGTCCAATAAAATGGTGGCTGCAGTCCTCCAGAGTTCTGTTGAAGATGGTTCTGTTGAAGCAGTGATCCTGTAGAAGAGGTCTGGTCTTCACCTGAAGGTCCAGTGGTAGCTCTTGTCCTCTGGGAATCCAGTAGGTAAGGGCTGCCTCTGGTGTTCGAAATCTTAGCTTATATCCAGGATGGGATGCTTGGTTCCTCCCTCTGGGCAGAGCATCTCACAATGGGAGGATGTAATTTTGTCAGTCATGTGGTGAGACTAGATGGCCCATTAACAGGAGATATCCCCCCTAGAGGGAGGATGGGTCATGGGAGAGATAAGGAACCCTGCCCCACCTGGTTTCGACAGCTGGCCTATTAACAGAAGATAGTCCAGACAAAGGAGGTAAGGGACACAGCCCCACCTACTTTTAACAGCTCCTGAAGATGGTAATAGAATACACTGCAACCCAGGACACTTGGTTTCTTGACCTCCTTACAAATCAATTCACATTGTCTTTGGAACTTTCTTGGTAAAACAAGTGGTGAGCACTTTTCTGAAACATACGTTTATTTGCTTACAAAATAGGACTTACTGTACACAAAAAGTAGATTAATCACTTGTACCACTCTATTGAAATCAATAGGCGCTCAGTGAGGAATTGAATTTAAAAAAATTACAAAAGTGGTGTTCAACTTCTTTACAAATTATCGGATTTAAAAGCGTAAGTCCAGTACTGCCCTGCACAGCTCAGTTAAAGCAGTGGGATTAAACTGATTCCCTGAATGAGTAATATATGGCTCTATGGAGGACACAGAGAAAACTCAGCACAAGGCAATTCCAACTTCCTGTTGTGCCCTAAGGCAAGGAGACAGTGTGTTTGTTAATAGGACTGAATTGTTATTGCTGGTAAAAATGAAGCTGCCAACCAGCAGAGAACCTCAGGTCCATAGCGCTGCTGCCACAGTACAGTGTCAAGGATAGATCTCTGCAACAGCTGATGCAGTGTTGGAGAGTCTGAAGAGCCTGAAGTCTGACTAAAAAGGAAATGATGCAGCTCCCTGGAGCGATTTGTCAAGCCTCATCACACTTTGGGTGACTCTACAGGATTTCTAGGCCAGGGAGAATACTGTAAATGGCCTTTTTCTGTCAGTCAGTCCAAGTTAACAAGGGGTTTTCTAAATGTTGCAACTGTCCATGCAAATGCTTTTCACAACCTTCATGTCGCCGTGAGCTACAGAAATGCCTGCTTACCATTTTGACCTCAAGATGAAATGACCTCCAACAGATCTTCACCTTCTAAAGAATACAGGCAAAAACAAACAGCATTTTTCTCTTACCCATGGACCCAGACATCATATTCCAGTTCTGCACAGCCCTAGTGTTCCCACAGCTACCATCCAGCAAGCGACCCAAATGACCTCACAGCCCTAGGAGCCATCTTCTCCATGTCTCTGGTGCCACCTGTCCCTCCAGCATCCTGCCCAGCACACATACTGCCCCTTTTCTTCCACTCTAATACTTCATGCAATCCCTTCTCTTTCTGGACTGAATCTCTGGGGAATAACAGACACATTCTTCACAGTTAGAGTGGTGAAACACTGGAAGTGATTGTCTAAAGAGGCTATGGTGTCACCACCATCTTTGGAGATACACAAAATTAGTTTGGACAAGACCTCAGGCAACCTGATGTAACTTTGAAGTTGGCCATGCTTTGGGCTAGATGATCTCTGGATGTCCTGTT
>VWPU01023180.1:0-52423 GCA_013398955.1 Callaeas wilsoni | reverse complement strand
CACCGCTTGGCTGCGGAGCGGGGCGGGCGATGGCGCGGGGAAGGCGCTGCGCCGGCTGAGGCCCCGCTAGGCCGCGAACACACCGCGCCGAGCCGCTGCCGCCGCGCCGCGCGGGGTCATGTGACCCGCCTCTTCCGCCAGTGGCCCGGCGTGCACCGCGCCGCGCCGCGCCACCACAGAGGCGGCCGTGCCAGAGCGCCCCCGCGCGCGCCCAGGCAGCAACACGGCCGACCATAGAGCGGCGGCGGGTAGAAGGGCGAGGGGGAGCGGAGCCGGCTGCGCGCTGCCGCCATCTTTGGAGCGGGCAGGCGGCGCGGAGCCGCGACCCGGGCCGCAGCTCAGCCATGTCGAGGCCAAGTGCTGCCGCTCGGGGCTGGGGCGGCTGGAGGCCCTGGAAAGCCTCTGGGAAGCCTCTGGCTGTGGGTGGCACGGAGCCTTGCCCGTCTGTCAGCCGTCATGGTCCCCGCAACCAGACACTCAGGCCAGGCTGAGCTGCGACCCGCCCGGTGGTCGGGACGGACTGTACCGCACGCACAGAATCCCCGCCCTCGCCTGCTGCCCGCGTTGCTTGGGATGCGGCCCAGGATACAACTGGCTTTCATGGAAGGTTCTGTCTGCTGTAAAAGACCTAAAGATTTACACAGTTAAAAGAGCGAACTTTTTTACACAGCAAGAAGAGCTAGTGTCTTAGGCAGCCGTATGCTTATAAGGAAGATGTCACTGTGCTCTTGGGCCTAGCTGTGGTCTACACCTGGCAGTTTCCCTGACCTACTTCCAGCATTTAGACTACATTAAAAGACAATTTTCAACATGACGTGCAGGATAGTAATTGCTGTAGTTACACCACTGGTGGCAAGGAGTTGCAAGTGGAAAGAGGAAGTGACTATGAATGAAAGGAACGTAATCTTACAGATTATTATGGGGTAGACCACAAAATGAACGTATGTGCATAAAGCTCTTTAAAAAAAGTTGGATTAGCTAAGGGAAAAAAAAATGTATTGTATTTTCCGTTGTTTAAAGAAAAGTGTTCAAAAGGCAAGAGTTGAATGACGAAATCTCCACCTGTAGACTGACTTCTGTACAAAGCAGATTAAAACTATCTGGCTGATGTCATACGTGCTACTGAACAGCCAGCAGCTGCGTTGGAACTAAGGTCCTGTTCATCACCTTGCTGTACAAGATGAGGTGTAAGGGTAAATATTTTAGCAGTAGCAGATTTAAGAAATACTTCAAGTTTGAATGCAATTCCTTCCCCCCACCACTAACAGCATTTTTACTTTCTATTAATTACAGCCTATTCCAAGCAGGCTCCATATCTCTCTCTAGCTAATACAAGTTTACTAACTACATTACTGACTACTGTTAATATTTAAAATAATTTATAAGCATACCTCGGAAAACCAAGGAAAAGAGAAAGGGCGTAACAAAAATCTTCAGAATCTTCTCAGTGTTGTTGTCTCAGACAACAACAGCTCAGCTTAAAAAAGAAATGTGAATCCCAAACTGACTTGTACTGCTGCAGTAAGTTTTTATTTATAGGAAACATTGCAAAGGCTTTTGCTCATGTACATGTTCATCTAATTTTTTAGCCAAAGAGATAGGCTGTTTTGCACTTACTTTTCTTATACAAATCAACTATAGCCTTCTGTATCCTTCTTAATCAAGGAAGAATTGCACCAGAAGCATCCAGTAAATGCAGCTGCTTTCCTATCTTTACTCCTTCTGCTATGAGATTTTAGAATTACCCACCCCTAGAGCCTATATTATCTTCCTGCCTTTCAGTTATGAAACTGAGATCCCTTTTCCAGATACTGACCACAGTTCACTTTCTTCAATTCTCACTGTAAACTCCAGAGTTTCGGGTTCAAGCCAATCATGAAGAGTGCAGTAGATGGCTTTTAATATTAAGGTTAAAATTAAAAGAGGTGCTTTTTTTGTCTGCCAATTGTCTTGTATTTCAAGCATGAGAAATCATCCGAAACATGTTAGGCAGCACCTCAGGGTACAGGGGTCACATTGTTTCTAGACTATGCATTTTAAACATCTTATATGCATTTTTTCTTCCCTTCCTCATATCCTTTAATTGCTCCCTTTATCACTTTACCAGTCTAAATACAGCCACTTAAGAGGAAGATCCCTTAGATGCCAGACTCATTGATCTCATCTCATTCCTTGGCTCCTCTGAATAGCACTGTGAGATTTAAAAGTTTCTACCTCATATATATTAGCTACATTCATTATTCAGTATTTTTTCAGTTGTAAGACATTTGCTTCACCAAAACTTTATTCTTATAGATGTCAGTCTATTTTGTCAATCTCTTAAATTAATCTTTGATGCAAAATACCGAGTGAAAATACATTATTGTAACAGCATGAAGGAGAACAGGGAAGAGAGTTACTGTGCCAGTCTTCAGTCATTCATCATCACTAAACTGCATAAAAGAGAAATAATTAAATCAAGTATATGCCTACACAAATATATATATAGTTCAATCTAGTATAACAAAAGTACTTCAGCAATACACTTGAATTCTGAGAGGGCCTCAGTTACTCCTTGTGTTAGAAAATTCATTGATGCCTCATTTTCACAGTAATTGGAGCTGCTGACTCAGTTTTGTGAAATGATGATACTTCAACGGTAAACTCGCAATCAGTGCCTTCTACGTGGATATCCAATTGTGTAATTTGGCTCCTTCTTGAAACTGTTTGTCTAAAACTGAAGCAGGGGACCAAAGGACAGGGCACCTTATGGCTGTCTGTTAGTGACTATCAACATGTAATGTCCACTGAAGGAAAACGGTGCATGTCCTTCCTCTGGTGAAGTAACCACAATCATTTGATCCAAACATCCAGCTGAAAACTCTTGTTACTTTAGAAGAGAAATTGCCTCTGCACTGGCTATGCTACAACAAAAATATTTTTGCATATTGTCTAAGTCAGCCAATGAAAAATAAGTCACTATTTTCTTGTAGCACCCCATGAGCCAACAGCTCATTGGAGCCAGTACTGGCCAAGGTTACTTCCTCACCGTGTGGTTTCTTTGACCATCTCTGTCTGGCGTTCACCTCCCATTCCCACAGCTCCAGTTTGTGACAGTGAATCTGCCATTTTTTGGCAGGTGTGCACCTCTGTTTTGGACCTGCAGTCTCGTTCAGCTACACAAATGATGGCTTCACCCATAGGTTGAAGCTACAGTTATGAAAAAAACCCCAAAGGCTGCAATGACAGTAGCCAGTGGCTCTCCTTGTCGACACTTCGTTTAAACCCACGAGGGGCAGATGAGATCTGGGCATCAAGTGCTCTCTCCTCAATGGACACCGTGATCCATTCATTTGCCAGACCTGGAGGCCTGGAAGCGGCCCCTCGGTCGTTCTCCAGGCGGTGGGAGGAAAGAGCTTCGCTAGGAATTTCACCCCTTTAAACCCTGCTGGGCGCTATTTACACTCCTGCGGCGCAGCTCCTCGGGGAACACAGGCAGGTGTGAGACAGTGGGGCGAAAACAAAACGAGGGGAGCAGAAAACCTCGGGGTCACAGCAAGGGCCGCGGCACGGCGCCTGCCCGCCACGGGTACTGCACGTCCGGGCCGGCACGGCGAACCTGGGGCGGTGCAGCCCCCGGACTACAGCTCCCGGCGTTCCAGCGCCGCCCCGCCTTCAGCCTGCCGCCTTCCCGTCTCCGCGGTGAGAAAATAACCCCGAAGTTCCCCGCGATCAGCTGATCCCGGCTGACAACGAGGGGAGCGGGCGGAGGGGGCGCGGGTCCTGGCCGGCCCTGCCCCGCTCAGTTCCCCCGGGCGCCCCGACTGTATGGTCGGCCCCTGGGGGAGGAGAATCGGGACATCCCCCCCGGGCGCGGAGGGGACGGGGGGGAGGAAGAAGCCGCGGCCGGGACCCGAGTCCTTAGTCACCGGGTGCCGGCGGGAGGAAGGGGAAGAAAGGTGGCCGCCGGCTTGTAAACAATAGCCCGGCTCGCGGCGCCCTGTGCCGCGCCGCCTTTGTTCCCGGCCCCGCCGCGGCTCCCGCCCGCTGCCGCCGCTCGGCGGGAGGAACCCGGTGGCTTTCCCCTTCCCGGGCGGCCGGCGCGGCGCCGGGCGCAGCCCCAGGTAGGTGCGGGCGCAGGAGGAGGCGCCGGCCGGCACCGCCGTTACGTAACCGCGGGCGGGTCGCGGGGTCCGCCTGCAGCCCCCGCGGGCGGCTGAGCCACAAGTGCGGCCGCCCGCGGGGCAGCGCCCGCCCGGGGCCGCGGGACTGGCGGGGAGAGGGGGCGCCGAGGGTCATCCGGAGCGAGGGGGGCTCCGCGCTGGCTGGGAGCAGGGGAGGCGGCCCGCAGGCAGCGGTCGAGACAAAGACGGCGGCGGGGTGCGCAGGCTGCCCTCGGCGGGCGCTGGTCTCAGGGCTCTGCTCTGGCAACTTGGAGCGCGGAGGGAGAGGGAAAAAATTCCGTCGTCTGTCACCCTGACCGCGGTAGCGATCGTCTTCCAGTGTTACTAGAAGGAGCGCACAAAGAGCGGATTTTTGTTTATCTGGCGAAGCACATCAGGAAATTCCCAGCAAATAAATACTGTGAACTCTCTGAAGGAGGAGCTTAGCTGTGGAGTGAAAGCAGAGAATTTTCTAGTCTTGACACGGTCCTTTTGTGTGTGTGTGTGTACACATGTCTATGCACTTGTGCATTTCTGATGCCTTTTTTGTCTCTGTGTCACCAGCTGTCTCCGTTCTCAGCTTCAGGGAAATAGTTGTTGTATCTGCTGAAGTACACCAGGCTGGGGTTTTTTTCTCATCACTGAGAGTATGTTAAACAGCTAAGCAGAGAAAGAATGTATACCAGCATTTGGGTATAATAATACATGAAACCAGCCCCATTGTCTAAGTTTATTTTGGAGAAAGAAAACTTCATTAGCACTTAACAACACTCTTCCTGTGAGGCAGGTCAGTGTATGAATCTTACAGAAACGTATATGAATTATTTAAAATTAAGTACAGACAACATTTCTTTTGTGAAAATACTGAATTTGCAACTGACTTTCACACATATCATTGTTTGAAACAGAAACAGGAGGGAAAAACATTGCTTTAAAGAAATCTGAAGATGAGTGCCCACACGCAAACTGCGGAGAAAGGACAGAACACGACACTCCTGTGCCAAGAAAGCTATGTTTGCAGTGGGACAGATGAAGCAATCTTTGAGTGTGATGAGTGCAGGAGCCTGCAGTGCCAGCGTTGTGAAGAAGAGCTGCATCAGCCAGAAAGGTTGCGGAACCACGAACGGACCCGTATAAGACCCGGCCATGTCCCGTACTGTGACTCCTGCAAAGGTGCCAATGGGAACATAATGCATGCCAGTATGACGGGCTCAAGGCAGATAGCAGCAGTGAGGTGCCAGGTGTGCAAAATCAACCTCTGCGTGGAGTGTCAGAAGAGAACACATGCTGGGGGGAACAGAAGGAAGCACCCTGTCACCGTGTACCATGCTGGCAAAGCCCAAGAACAGGAAGAGGAGGAGGGAATGGATGAGGAGACCAAGAGAAGGAAGATGACAGAGAAAGTTGTGAGTTTTCTCTTGGTGGATGAAACTGAGGAGATTCAGGTAGGAACTGTTGTGATTTGTTGTGAACAGGCAAGAGCCTTTAGTTTCTTTCTTAGTCTAACAGTCCGCTGTGATGCATGGTTAATACTTGAAGTGTAATTGGCAGCAATGTTAACAAAATGATGGCCAGTAAAGTACAAGTGCCACTGGGCATCTTGGGCTAAAAAGACACAGCGCCTTCGAGTGGCCTTGCTCATGAGTTCCTCAAAAGGTCAAGTTCGTTAAAACCTTATGTGTGGCAAGAGCCTCCTCTAAGAGGCTTGTTTAGCAAAGCTGGTGAAAGAATTGACTCTGCGCTGAGACACACACAACTAAGATAAGAGCTGTCTGTGTAGGATGCTGATCATTCCTGAACAAAATTGAATACATTGTGTTGCAGTAGGTATCCTGCAGATGGGAGTGCTGGCAGACAATTTCCTGCTGTATGACTAGGAGAGAGCACTGTACCAAGTAGTGCTAGTGCAAGACTACAGCCCATTGCTACCATTTAGCACCAGTAGATCCATCTGATTTTTGCAGTAGAACAAAATAGAAATAAGTGTCCAAAGTGTTCCATCCAAGTCCTACAGACACCATGGTTAAGCTGTATTGCTTGTAACAAATATTATTACATGTTAGCCTTTTGTTGAAAGAGGGGGAATTGCCGTTGGGGTAGGTCTGCTGATAAAAATGATAGCAACTAGTTGACTAGGAACAGCCTCCCAGGAGGCACTATTTTAGAAAGTCTAGTGTTCAATAGATGCAGTTAAAGAACACTCCTGTTGGCCCTTACATTAGGTAAGCATTTTACAAGGCAAAATGTGTGAAAGCCACAGAGCATATTAGTTACGCAACTAAAAATTGAACTTTGTTTTCTGACTTTCAGTTTGCAGTCCTTATGTTAAACCTCATTCAGGAGACACTGAAAGAAAATGTGTAGTCACATGGAGGCTCAGTATCTAGTTGCTCTAATTTAACATACTCGTGCTACCATCATTAAAAAGAATTGTGATGATATTCTTATTTTTGATAGTTTTTTGTATCCATCATAGTAGCAATTGATGTGCCTGTCATGCATCACAAGGAAATGTGACTTAAGTATCTCATATCTATTCTATACTATAGAAGTGTGTGTACATACATATATATGTACACAGTAATTATACCATAATATAGAATAGTTGTGAGATACGTGGGTTGTATTTTTGTTAATTCAGGTGTACTGATAGCTAAACTGTCATGGCTTTTGAAAGGGGAAAGGGAGGAAAGGATGACGGTCCTTATGGTGCACTGACATAAAACACACACTATGCAGGACAGCAGTGACTGTAAACTGAGTGCTTGAGTTTCAGTTTTGTAGCAGTCCTAAGTTTGTATGCCTCCAAGACCTGAGCACACACTTATTTCCTTGTAATGTGTGACAGGTGCAACTATGACTTTAAGATACAGACTTTTCAATAATCCTCCTCTGGCCACTAGAGCAAGCTCTTGAAATGTCTTGGAACAGGGCTGTCCTGGAAAGCTGCTCACAAACTGTGTCTGTGTGTGGTTGTACTGGTTTAAGTTATATTTATACTCATGAATCTGTAAGCCTTACTGAGGTAGACCTTTGGCTGCCTCCTGCAAGCAAGTGCATTTGCTATTTAAATGTCATGGGCAATAAAGCCAACTTCCTTATTGGGACAGCAGTAGTCCTTTATCAGATCATAGCAATTTGGTCAGAACAGAGTTGGGTTGAAAAAGCTCTCCAAAAATGATCTTATTTAACTATCAAGATGTTGAATCAGAGCTCTTCCATCTGGAGTTATCTTCTCTTCCTCACAGCTGAATACATATGTGACATTTCAGAGCCAGTGTCAAAGCAGTTTGAGAGATTTCAATTAAATTATTTTCTGGCAGCTGGAATTTAAAGAGTGCTTGCTATTATAGTGATAATTCTGCTAATGTGCATGAGGACCTTTATTTAGAAAGGCCTGTCAGATGCTACAGAAGATGTCTTCAGAGCTAAGTAGTCATCTTTTGCTCTTGATAATACTGAGGAGCCAATTTAGCTATAGAAAAGTGATCATCAGCCTTTTATTTTGTGCTTGTCATTACTTGGGGAGAAATCATTAGAATGTTATTTAAACCAACTTTTTGTCCAAAAATGCCAAAATATTAGTAACTTGAAATACGGAGGTTCAGAGTTTGAGAGTGTGTGGCTTTTTAAGCTTGAGCAGACAGGATAAGAATTTAACAGAATTATGTAGTTCAGCTATCTTTAACGGTTTAGTGACCTTTGGAACTTGAAAATTGTTGCGTTAGTTGGGAAATAAGAGGGGAAACTGCTGATTCGCTGTCAATGGTAGATTCTGCCATAGCAATGTTAAAAGCTGCAAAATTACAAATGTTAAAAGCTACACCACCAACCTCCCAATTAGATGGAACTAGTTACGCTGCTGGAGCAGCAGATGATGGATCAAGATAATGACTGATGTATATTTGTTTACAAACATCTAACTTGAAAGTGGATCAATGAGATGGGGACACAGGGCCAAAAGATTTGGTTTTTAGTTTCCTTTGGAACCTGGAGTTGTTAAGCTCAAGTGGTTATGTTTCATCTCACTGTTTCTGTTGCCTTCTTGGAGGTGGTAGCTCTAAAACTGAAGAACATTTATAGTGTGTAAGCAAATGACTGATGTAGTTCTAGATCCAGAAGCAATGTGGATTAATCCATAAGGAACTGCGCCTGAGCAAAGTGGTTCAGGAGAGAGGTGGAAATTCTCAGTTTGGGCTCAGCAGTACAGGGATACAGCTATGGTAATTCTGGGATCTGCATAATTGTCTTTGTGCCATGTCGCACAGATGTGCTGGCCTGCTCAAAGCTTTTTGTGCTTTGCAGGCATAACCATAAGCTTAGAAAGCTGAGGACTTCTTGTGCTTGTTGAAATCCACATAGACAGAAAAGGTCCCATTTTTAACCACTGCTTGTTTGTAGAAAACCAATGGTAGCTAAAGTTTGTCTCTGTGAAATACAAGCTTCTCTGCGATAACATATCATTACATCACTATAACTGAGCACCTCAAAAAGAGGTTGGCTATCTCACGTTAAAAAAATGTTGTTAAAGGTTAAATCCAAGTTCGCACTGCAAGTCTGTGGAAGAGCAGAGAGGGAGGTTGTTCCTCATGGAGTCTAGCCCCCGCTGTCTCACACTACACAGTGCAATGCTCTGCAGCTCTTGTGAGTTAGTCCCCAAGCATCTCGATCTACATGATGAATTTTTTTTTCCTTCTTCCAGAACTTACTGCCTCTCATAAGACCTCACTGCCTTCTATCAGAAAACAAATCTTAACTGTTTTACAAACTGGCATCACTTGCAGTTTAGACCCCATTCTAGGCTCTCTTTCTCAAGGTCTGTTATGCAGTTTCCCTTTACACCGTATTAAACTTCTGGTCTTATCTATTGCATGTCTAAAGCTGAGGCTTCAATCAAATTGGTCTTGATAACTGCAGCATCTCTTTGTTAATTGGCTCTGACATAGTCTATCTTCCTTGCTCATATGAGAATGATATTGTGGGGATTGCTTCCTTAGTCAGTTGCTTGTCACTGCTCTCTTTACATCTTCCACATCTCTTTGCTTTGTTAGACTCAAACTGTGTGCCTTCTTTTTTCATATGTGTAAGTCTCTCAACTGAATCTCCTGATCTGCTCTGCCAAGATGTCAGCTTTCCTTTCTTATCTCTAACTTCCCGGATTCTCAAACAAGCATCATTGTGATGTCACTAGTGCTGCCTCTTGCACACAGGAGGCACTTCCCATAAGAAGAGTCAGTTAATTGGGTTTTTTTTAACTGGTATTTTTGTATCTATTAAGAAAAACACAGTGAAATACAGGAATAAAAACATGACTCAGGTTGTGATACTTGTGTCAAATACTGAGGCTGTCTTACTGTCCCATGAACTTTTCCACTCACCTGGATCTTTGTCTCTCATGTTTGTGCAGTTTCTGGAACAGTTTCCATTTCTGCTTTGTCTTTATGCAACACGCTTGCAAAAGAGCTCTTTAGCATAAGGCAGAGTTATGCACCCATTGTACAATGAACTTTATTTACTACTACTGTTGAGGTGGGGCTGAATGCTTAACAATGCATAGCAACAGCTTGGTATTTTTATCTTGGAGAACAGATGTTGGGAGTTCTTGCCACAAGATCAGAACTTGGTTGTAGTGTCACTAATGGCTTCTATGATAATGCTTTGTCCAAAGCCCTAATTAAGGACTGAGCACATGTGCTTAATAGAAGTAGAAAAAGTCTTTCATTGACCCCAGAATATAGAGGACATGCTTGGTTATTAATAATCTGCCTTAGACTTCACTCATCTTTGACCAGAAACGAGCTCTGTCACAAGAAAATACCCTATCTCTGGGTTGTAAAGAAAGATAAAATGTACTGACTTTGTAATCTGACTTACTAAGGAGACTAGAAGAAAATTTTTCCTCTAGTTGGTCACAAAAATAATTTCCCCAGCTGTGTAATTTTATGAGGGAGAAGGAACATACATTTATTGCTATGTCTCCCCTGAGATACCCGTATGAGCTCCCTTTCTTCAGTTTGCAGGGTCTTTTTGTTGTGCCAATAGATACCTCAACTTCCTAAATATAGCCCCATTCCTTGAGGCTTTTTCTATTCCTTCTAGCAGGTCTAGACACCTAAAGGAGTAAGGTCTTCCCCTCAGCAAATATGAGCAGGATCTACGTAATGCTTTGCAGTCAGTTAAGATAATGCAAAAGGATCCATAGCCCTTATTTAAATGCAGACCATTTTCTACAATCATTAAATAACCCATCACTAACACCGTAATAGTCCATGTGTCCTCTTCTGTCCCCTCCTGATAAAAAGTTACTCGTACGTAGTGATGACTCTGCAGGGTTGCTAGCTGCTTTGCTTTTCTCACTCCTGCTGTAAATCTGATGGAAGTACTGTGATTTTTCCTTATCTACTGATTTGAGCCTGGATAAAGTCTAGGGATGAGAGAGTGGAGTCTCTAGGAGTGCTTTCTCTTGTCAAGTATTCTTTGTTAGTTAACGGGAGCTAACATACGTATTCTCTTATGAAAGAAGGTCATGATCTCTTAAGTCTGGCTGCTTGCATTTGTCCAGCAAATAGTGCTAGTTCCTGTGACACTCTTGCTTCATTTGCTGTTGAGGGAATGTGTTTTTGGTGTTTTGAGGTTTTTTTTTCCGTGCTTTAGGGTACCACAATCAGCTATAAATTTCTGGGAAATTTAGTCCATATCCTGTAAAGTATGGGGTCACAGCTAGTATGTTCGCCATGGATATAAAGGAGAAGAAAAAATGTTGAAAAATCTGAGTTTTTAGGCCAGTGTGATCTATTGGATCAGGATATGTAATTTCTGTCCCTTGATACTGTTGATGTGCTATAAATGAGTTTTCCTCCTCTTTGTGCTTTAGAGAGGTTTTCTTGCCAAAGTATTTTTGAGAGTTTACTGTCCTACACTCTAGGAATTTTTCTCTTATTATTTTGTTATTTTTCAGTATTCCTCTCATCCCAGTCTGTTATCAGTTCACCTAAATTCAAGTGCACTGTTTTTCTGTCCTTGGAATAAAGCAGTAGAGAAACTACTCAGCAATTGCTGGTTAGGAGTGTTCCTTCTTCCACTGGACATATACCAGTATTTTGAAGAGTATTTTTAGAAGGTAGGAGAGAGAGCCATCCATTTAACAAACACACAGCTCCTTTGACAGTCTCAGGCTGACTCTGAGCTAATTTTTAACATAGCCACTTAAAAATAGTGCTTTTCTCTGGAACCAGTCTTGCACCTTCTTCATGATGCAGTACTCTTGGGCATTAATTAAGTCAAATATTTTTCTTCCTTCCTGTCTCTTTTGTCCATATGCTGACATGAGTGCTGGTGTGGAAGGAAGAGAGCATGTCACAGGTGAGAGAGCCTGGTAGCAAGCCACTCTGGAATCACCCACACTTTCATTCAAGAAGTTCCTGAACTTAGTTCAGTTTCGGAACTAAATAGTTTGAGGAGGGGAAATGGGGTGTTTTAATGCTTCCCCTGCTGTACCCCTCTTTGCACTTTTCCGATGAATCCTTCTGGGCTCTTGCATGCTTCCAGTAGGAACAGGATGTGAGTGCTTTGGGGTACATTCAAGAAAGAAAAATCAGCTTGCTGTCTTCTAGCCCCTTTGTCCTATCCATTGCCTCCACTTTCTCTTTTCTGCTGCGATCACTGGGAGGCAGATGTCACTGCAGTACACACTTTTGGCTTTTTTACCTGGGTTGTTAATGCTTTGCCGTAGAATCACATAAAGGCGGAAGACTGAGTCCTTTGGCCTCCCTGTCAAAACACCCTCAAATTGGGAAAATAGCCAGAGTAACTTTTCTAGGACGAATGCAACTGTTATACAAGTAAGTTTGTAAATGCCCCTCTTAACAAGGACAGTGGTATAAGCCGTGTCCACACAGGTAATCTAGTTGCTGTTAGTATTTAGGAAGACAGCATGAACTTGCTCATTGACTTGCTGTCTTCTGGGCAAGTCTCTTCACATGGATGTGGTCTCTGCTGCTAGAGCTGTGGCTTTGGGGTGGTAATTGGTAGCTCTGTGGCCAACTTAGCATCTATAGGAACTTGCAAGGTATTTAGGATACAAAACCATGATTTCTGCATCGTTGTTTACTGTTCTTTTTTAGGGTTAGATGATACTATTATGTTAGTGTTATTTTTGCAGCAGTTGCATTCACCTCAAAGTCTTTATTAGTTTTCAGTCCTTGGGAAAGTACTTTTTCAGCAAGCAAACAGTTTAGTGGACTTTGTAGTCTTATTTCTGCTTTCAGAACTGTGATATAACTTAGCTGTTGTCTACAAGGTTG
Source organism: Callaeas wilsoni (assembly GCA_013398955.1). NCBI lineage: Eukaryota > Metazoa > Chordata > Aves > Passeriformes > Callaeidae > Callaeas > Callaeas wilsoni. Next base: position 39,978 of record VWPU01023180.1, on the reverse strand, counting down.
ATTTACCTGGTAATAGCAATATTTCAGTCAATGTTGCCTCTGGGTTTAAGGGAGGAGTCTGGTCAAATTGGGTTACCTCCAATCCCCTTAATTTTTTTGCACCGCTGTCTTAAAGTGTTTGAAATAAGATCTCTTTGGGTAGGGTTGTTAAGCAGGATTTAACTCTTCTGTCTTTGCCTCTCTCAGAGTTCTGTAATAGGTAGACATGGGCCTCAGACATGGGCAGCCTCTGCCCTTCCTTGCAGGGACCTGTAAGTCCTGTTGAGACTCATGCTGTTAAGCTCCATACAAACTCATGAAAATATTGAACCTGAATTCCTATGCCAGAGCTGTGGGAAGGAACAGGACAATTTTGCTCTGAAAAATATATTCAGTTCAGGGACAGTATTGTCCACGGGTGTGTACTGTGTCTGATAACAAATCTCAACAGAAACCATAGGTGGTACTGCAGTGAAGACAAATAAACAGGAAAAAAACCCTTCAGGTTAGGAAACATCGCTAATACAAGTGCTTTCATCTGCTTGAGCCAGGCCTGCACCCGCATGGAGATTAAGATCAAAACCAGCTGAAGCTGAGGAGCAGCTAAGGGAATCTAACCTTAGATTCCTGTGGCATGTCTGCCCCCTGCTTTATTTTGTCCTCCCTGCGTCTGGTGTCAGGTCCTTCAATTTGGGCTTGAGGCTCTGTAGGACTGCAGTCCTGAAAATACTGATGTCCACTGTCAGCTTGACTGAAGGCTAGGAGATCACTGAGGACAATAATGATTAATGTATTTAAGTGTTTGCTTGATCAGTGATTAATAACTTACTCCTGAATACCAGATTGTAGCTACTGGTATGACATACGCAGTTCTATAAACTAATCTGTTGACACAGCCCTTTGCAGAAACTTTCTCAGGTTACTGTAAAACATTTACATAGTAACAAGTAACTCTTTGACCATTAGAATTAATGAAGTCTAATTTCTGAGATGTCTTCTTCCCATTATCCAGTGCTTGTCCACATTTTCTGTCTTTTGAGTAAGAAGCAGTATGCATGCTGTCATGCACCAACCGGCGTGCTTACCATCTAGCACCTGTGGGCACGACTGCTCAGCTTACTACTCTCTTGGAGGCTGCAGGAGGTGAACATGAGACATGCTCTTTCCTCAGTAATGTTCTTGATGTCTTTATTTTCTGCTCTGTTGTCTATTTTCATCAAACTTTTAGGAAATTTATCTTTTAGAGGCACTTATTTCTGTGTCAAATTGGTGTAATTAGATTATGAATTCTAAGTTAAATGTGGAACACTGGAGTAATGGCATAAATTATATTTTCCATGGAAAGTCATGCAGAAGAAAAGGTATAGGAGGCAACCTAAGGTAGAAAACTAGAGATGCTTGGACTTAAAAGTCAGCTTTGATTCTTCTTGAGCACCTGCTTATGATCAAAATCTTCTCTCTTGTTCAGAAGACTCTGAAAGTCAGAGGAAGTAAAGACCTCCTGAGGTCACTTTCAACCTGAATTAGCCTAACATCTTAGAGGAAGCAGGATTTGAATTACTGTGGTTTAGGGCCTGTCTCACAGCTCTGTTGATGTTGTGGGTTTCATAGCAGAGAGCTGCTTTTCCTCAGAGGGAGCTTTTTTGTCGCTTGATAACAAGAAACACTTGTGGATATCAACAAAAATTTCTTCTGGGGCAAAAGCAGGGCATTTCCATTGCATTTTTAATAGCCTATTGCACTTGAGTTGCTGGGGTAAGCCAGTTATACTTCTTTGCGTTTGTGCACTGGCTTTTCAGGAGTGATTGTGAGGAGTCTTGCAGAGATGCAAATTTTGGTGGTGGCACTGTACTGTGGTGGAGTGTATTCTTCTCAGGTTAGTCTTACTGGCTGTAATTAAAGGAAGAAATCTGCTTTATATATTTCTCTCTTATTTTAAGTGTACACTGAAAGTGTGATTTAATTGTGTCCTAAGGGTAGGACCTGGGGCTTTAGATGTGCAACCAAAGACTTTTTTGTTAATCTAGCTCTGGATAGGAGCTCAGTTTTTTAGAGTTAAAACACAGATTTAGAAGCAGTGTTTTCAAGAACTGGTCTGCGTTGAGCTGGGCAGATGTGACAGATCTGTTCTGCTTCCAGGTTTAGTAATTGATATGATACTCTGTCCTTAAGATCAATTACGTAATATTGTCTCAGTTTTGTTTTAGAAGTTCAGGACTGCTTAAAAGGTTGCAGATCTTCTTTTAGCTTGCTTTGCCATTTCTCCTTCTGATTTAAGGTGTTTGAATTCTTGTAAGCATTATCTTTTAAACATATTTTCTGAACTGTGAGGAGCATTACTTGAATTGCCTGCGTTAAGTAATACTTTAAGGTAAATATTTTTTTTTTTTCACTTGATTGTTTTGACCACTTGTACTGATTTGTCTCAGATGTTTGTAGTTTTAAGCTGGTATACATTTGGATGTACTGTTACAAATCCTGTAGCTTACTTTTCCATTCATTGAGAAAGGTATTAAATTTGTGTCATTCTTATTGACTTAGTGGTTGTGTGTCAGAAGATACTGTCGTGTGCTGGTTGTGTAATTGTAGACTCATTTAAGTTGGAAAAGAACTTTGAGATCATCAAGTCCAACCGTTAACTCAGCACAGCCAAGTCAATCAGTAAACTGTGTCCCTAAGCACCACATCTACACGTCTTTTAAATACCTTCAGGGATGGTAACTCCACCACTTCCCTGGGCTGCCTATTCTCATGCCTGATAACCCTTGACTCAAACATTTAGTTATTTATATGATGATCTCTTTCTTGATTGCAGAAAATATGTTTTTGTTATTGAAAATACTCTTTTAAAACCAGGTCAAGCAAAGAGTAAGACTTCAAAACACAACAACAGAAGTACCAACATAAGTCAGAATGACAGTGTAAGACTAGCAAATGAAGGCGCTCTGATGAATACTTTGCCAAGCATTCTTGATTTTTGTTTTGAGCTATTGTGTGTTGTGGCACAGCTCTGGCTTTGTGCACTGCTTCCATGAATGTTAGCAAGCCCTAGAGGGTTCATAAAGAGTCTTAAAAGGAGAAAAGTGTAGTAAAAATATCTGATTCTCTTAATGTGTTTGTTTTGCTGGAGGCGGATTTAAAGTTGTATGAGTAGAGGACATTTGAAACTGTTCTGTTTTATAGATTTTTGTTCCTATGCTTTTTACCAGTATTTTGTTTTAATAACATTGTTACCAAGAAATTCACAGGCAGGAATGTAATTTTAGCAGTTCTTGTTTCTTAGGAAGAGTTCTCTTGTTTAGCAGTTTTTGTTTCATTTTAGCAGTTCTGTTTCAAAACAATTCTACTTTTCATAGGGCTCAGATTTAGAAAACTTGTTACATTAGGTACAATGGATTTCCAAGTATAGGTGATAAAGAGATTTCAGTTCTAAATGTGCTCCACCGCAGCATGCTTTGAGTTTTTGTGGCCCCCTTATAGAGGACTTTAGCTGTCACACTCTCTGTTTTTTCCCATTGAAGACCTTCACCTCCAGTTCAGCTGAACTTGGGTGAAGGGACTGCATGGGGAGCTGGATGACAGCTGCTAAAAGCAATGTAATTAAAACTATAAAAGACAGCTACCCAGGATTCTAAGATATGATGCAGTAAAAACTGTTCTTTTTAGAAGAGAGTCTCCTAAGAGCTATAACAAAATTGTAAATGAGTCTCTGGTACTAGAAATGGCAAAATCAAGAAGAGGCTGAAGAGATACGACTCTTGTCTTGGGTTAGACATACAGTTTTCATTCTTAATTTACATTGTTGTGCAACATAAGGAAGGTTTTGTATTTACACTCTGCTGTGAATGTCAGAGATCCGGAGCTCTTGGGCAATGTGGAAGTGGACACAGTAATGGAAACGTGAGCCCTTTGCACATGCAGCAGAAGGTGGTACCATACCCATTTCTTTTAGAGATGAGAAGCAAAATGAAGAAGTGGAGATTAGTACTTTGACACTTATTACACCCACTCTGACTTCAAATGTCTTAAAGGAACTTGCTCAAGGGAAGTAAATTTGACTACTGATATGTGCATTGTTGTGAATGGTTCTTTGAGAGTATTGTTCCTGTACTCAGCATTGGTTAAAGTCAACTAGTGCACAAGAGCAAGGAGCACCCAGTGACGTACAGGCATGTTCAACTTCAAAGGGTAGGGCTTGTTTTGGTCATTTCGGCTTGTTTTTGGTTTTGTTGCTTCTCCCTCCACATGAAATTTATTGTCAGGATGTTGCAGGATCCAAAATTATGACTAGATTCTAAAAGAGAGGATAGGTCTACTGGTTCTCTACCAACCATGACCATCTAAGTGCAACCGCTAGTCAGGAAGTTCTCAGTCATCTGACTTCTGAGCACTGGTAAAGTGTGCTAGGAAACATGTAGTCATTTCGTGTCTTAAGTTCTTCCTCATTCATTACCAAGTCCTGTGAGACATAACATCGGACTAGCAAGACTTCGGTGCATTCTTGTGCTCCTGGGTAACTTGCTTGTCCAAATCACTCCTGAGTTCTGCCCTGAAAGAACTTGCACGTCTGCAAGAGCCTAGAAGGGGATAACTTAGAAGGGAGTAACTTTGGGTATGTGATTTGATATTCAGTATAAGTTTGAGTTAACTCCTGTCTCTTAATGGTGGGAATCTATGTCAGAGTTACCCTTATCCCTATGGTCCCTACTGTCCTTTGCATCTTCTGACATTACTGACTCAGCCCCTTCAACAAACTTTCCCAAACTGCTACCAAAGTAGTAAATAGCGCTGGCTAAAAGACCTTAGTCATCAGCTGTCCTGCCAACACGTAAGCAGCTGTTTGAACACAGATTTTTTTTTGTGTTGTCCAGGGAGTACATAACCGTTGACTCTGGCAGGAAGGATCTGTCACCTTTTTGGTGAGAAGTTTGGGAGGTGGGAGTTAAAACCAAAACATTTTGAAGAAGACATTATCATATTCCCTTTTGCTTATATACACATAACATTTTCATATTGTCAAATCTGTGAATGTTTTTAGGAGCTATTCCATGAACCAAGAACTTCCTTTCATCCACAGAGACATCTTAAGAGACACTAAGCAAAACTGCATCCATCATCTAAGCTACCTTCCTGACAACAGGCTAATAATCACAGCTACCAAAAAAGCAGACCCTTCTTGTGCACCTGTAATTTCAGTGTATCTTGATGTTCTCCCACAGACACCAGGAAAGATTCTGTTGAGAACATTTTGATGTCTCTTGTTTCCTGTTTTCTTCTGCACTATGAGGCTGCCTTGAATAGCTTGAGTCTGTGAGAAGCTACTGCAAGCCCACAGCCCACAGGTTTTCTTTGTGTGCACTGTTCTCAACCACAATCTGTCACACTGGCTATTTTTTACGTTTTTGGCACACTGGCAGATTTTTATTTTCCTTCAAAGTCTAGATGCTGCTGATAGATTTGACCAAAGCAAATGGGGCTGGCTGAGCTTTAAACTAATTTGCTGATCTGAGAATAAACTTGTTCAAAGAAACAATTTATTACCTCATTGCCTCTCTGGATCATAGATGGTGAGATCTTCCAACTCTACTTGCAGGAGGAAAATAGTTAAGAGCTTCCAGAAGTTAAGAGGCAGGTGAGAGGGGATGGACGCCCTGCTCCTTTCAGTTGCTGGGGATTCCTTGAAGAGGGAATTGGGATGAAGAAAGCAAATTTAATCTTTCTCAAAAAGTGCTTCTGTCATATTCTTCCCTGTCCTATAATATATGGATAAAACCTGTTGGAAGCAAGCATGAAACCTGTGAAAGCCAAGAACCTATTCTGCAACAAAATCAGAGCAGGCTCTTGTACAGAGCCCTAGCCCGTTTTGCTGCTTGTTTATCTACTCCTGTTGCTCCAGTATCCGAACAGGAAAGGCCCTGTTCTTTAGCTTAGACAGCATGATGCTTGACACTAAAACTGTGTAAAGCCAGAAAGAAGTTACCTGCACTTCTTTTTGGGTTCGTATGTGTGTTCTTTTATTTTATTTTTTCAATGAAAGTACAATACAGTAAACTATGAAATGGATCATTGACGTAGTTGTGGAACTTGTGTGAGAGCCAGTTTGACCTGCTTTGAGCACCTGACTCCAGGGCACAGCTTTGCTGCTTCTTTGCTCCCACTTTCCAGCTGAAGGATTGATCAGCTGGAGAGCAGTGGGAATAGGACAGTCTGTGTCTGCAAGCCCCTGGCTGTGGATAGATGCAGCACAAATGCATGACAGAGATTTTTCTACCTAAACAGGTGCTCAACCTCTGTGGATGAGGCAAGTGAAAGTGGCAAAAGCAATCCTCTCTTTCAGGCCTGAATTTGGATGCTTGCCAGGAAACCAATGCTACTGAGAAAGTCTGCCATGCTCCAGGTAGCTGTTCTGTCAGACTTGGAAGTAGTGTTGTGCTCCCTTCTCTGAAAGGGCTGTCTCAGAGAACAGGGTGAGGTACTAGACAGTTGGCTAGACACATTATCACAGTGAGGCATCACTTCCAAAACAGCTACATGATGGAACAACATAAATCCCATCAGTGTGTACATTTTACAAAACTGCAGTCTAGTATTTTGCTTTGTACTTCTTGGTGCTTCAGAAACTTACGATGAAATCTGAAGAGGAGGTAATCACTCTTTTTAATCTTATGAATCCTGAAACCAGCTGTGTTTTCAGTGTTATCTGCTCTAATTACATAGTTATAATATTTTTCTCTTTTTGTTTTGGAAGGTAAGGAATGAAGAAGACTTTATTAAGAAACTGGACTGCAGTCCTGACCAGCATCTAAAGGTAGTGTCCATCTTTGGGAACACAGGGGATGGCAAGTCCCACACCCTTAACCACACTTTCTTCTATGGCCGGGAAGTCTTCAAGACGTCTCCTGCCCAGGAGTCTTGCACAGTTGGAGTCTGGGCAGCCTATGACCCTGTCCGTAAAGTGGTGGTAATTGATACAGAGGGCCTCCTGGGGGCCACTGTGAACCTGAGCCAGAGAACACGGCTGCTGCTGAAGGTCCTGGCCATCTCCGACCTTGTCATCTACCGTACTCGTGCTGACAGGCTCCACAATGACCTCTTCAAATTCCTCGGTGATGCCTCAGAGGCTTATTTAAAACACTTCACCAAGGAGCTAAAAGCTACCACAGCCCGCTGTGGCCTAGATGTTCCTCTGTCAACTTTGGGTCCAGGTGTCATCATCTTTCACGAGACTGTGTACACCAAGCTACTGGGCTCTGGTGAGTAGGCAGTAAGAAACTGAATTACAATGTGCTAAACACTGTAAATTTTCAGGTTGCATTGAATAGTCAGGACTCTTTACTACCATGTAAAAATGTGATTTGGGTTTTGGTCTCACTGGTTTCAGTCTGGGAACCAGGCTGTGGAACTAAAAGAGCTTTTCCTCATGGTGATCTGACTATTCCAAATCAGCTAGAATAATCCTCTTAGCCAGCTGAACATCAGCATGGAACAGTCATGAGTTCTGCCAGCCATAGGAGGGGTCATCATACAAGTTAATGAGTATGGGTGATACAGCCAATGAAGGTGAAAAGTGATGTGGAGAGTTGACCCTGGCTGGATGCCAGGCACCCACCAAAGCCGCTCTATCACTCCCCTCCACAAGTGGACAGGAGAGAGAAAATATAATGAAAAGTTCATCAGTTGAGATAAGGTCCAGGAGAGATCACTCATCAAACACCATCGTGGACAAAACTGACTTGACGTGGGGATATTAATTGAATTTATTACTGACAAACTCAGAGCAGGGTAATGAGAAGTAAAATAAATCTTAAAAACACCTTTCCCTCATCCCTCTCTCTTTCCCAGCTCAGCCTCCTCCCCCACCAGCACAGGGAGACAGGGAATTGAGGTTATGGTCAGTTCATCACACATTGTTCATGCTGCTGCTCAGGGAGGGGAGCCCTTCCCCAGCTCCAGTGTGGGTCCCTCCCACAGGAGACACTTCTCCGTGGACTTCTCCAACACGTGTCTATCCCGTGGGCAACAGTTCTCCACAAACTGCTGCCGCATGGGTCACTCTTCCCCAGGGTGCAGCCCTTCAGGCACAGCCTGCTCCAGCGTGAGTCCCCTATGGAGTCACAAGTCCTACTAGGAAGCGCTCTCTCTCCATGGGTCCGCAGGTCCCTACCAGGAACCTGCTCCAGCACAGGCTTCCCATGCGTTCACAGCCCTGTTTCAGACATCCATCTGCTCTGGTGGGCTCCTCCGTGGGCTGCAGGGGGACAGCCTGCTTCACTTCACCATGGTCTGCAGGGGAACCTCAGCTCCACCTCTTGGAGCAACTCCTCCCCTCCTTCTCCACTGACTGTGGTGTTCCTCTCACATATTCTCACCTCCACTTTTCTCTGGCCACAATTACATCTGCACATCTTTTTTTTTTTTTTCATTCTTATGTGTATTATCAGAGAGGCATTACTGTCATTCCTGATGGGCTCAGCCTTGACCAGTGGCACATCCATCCTGGAGCTGTCTGTCACTGGCTCTGCCAGATATGGGGGAAGCTTCCAGCAGCGTCGCACAGAAATCACCGTTGTAGCTCCCCTGCTACCAAAACCTGATCATGCAAACCCAACACAACTGACATACTCTGGGATTTTGGCAGGGATGTGTAGAATCCTGTTGCAAAAAAAGCCAAGATAAAATTGTGTAGAAACTAGGGGGAACAAGAATTATGACATTGATGAACATCACTCTACTTTTTTAAATTCTGTGGACCAAAATCATTCTGAGGCTTATGTGAGGTTGGGACTGAGGTTGTGGTGGCACAGAGCTGATGGCTTGTTGCTACGTTTCTCTGTGCAAGTATCTGATATGATGAAAGGAGCAGACCTGCACAATATTGTTCCCACCACTTTCAGTGTTCTTCACCAGTGCTTTTAACTTGGCTCATGTAATATTGGATTATGCATGTTTAAATGGTGTATTTTATTTGTATATCTGAGTGAAATGCACTGTCTTATGGAACTCATGACATGTTTTTGTTTTGACTGTACAGGAATCTAAGTTTCTTCACATTTTTTTTCATATTTCAAAAGGCATGATGAAACCTTTCCTAATTTGATCCATTTCTGGTGTTTTGATAAGGAAGAGCCATGATGAATTGGCCTGCAGTGGCTGAGGCTCAGTCCTGCTGTTTGTGAACATCTAGGAGTCATCTCTTGTGTAATAAATACCCCAGCTGTCCTGGCTGACCCACATTCTCATTTTGGCTTTTCTAACCAGTGAGGTTTTAAACTAGTACAAGTACTTGACGTTCTTTCTGGTTATTATTAGAGTAACTTCTTAAAAACTTTTAACTTACCTGTAAGGCAGTTCCTTTACTTATATGCCAATTTGCTGATTAGCAATTCAGCCTTTCACGAAGTTGTTGACATTTTCTGTGTCACCAGTTCAGCCTTTAGTGACCCATGAGGACACTTTGCATCTGTATGCAAAGTCAGGGTCATAAAAAAAGTATATTTTTATGGTCACTTCTGATCACAGTAGGAGTAAGAAAGAAACCTCTTAGCATATGGATGTGCAGAAAGCTGTAACCATCTGTCTCAATGGATAATTAAGATAAGTGTGTTGATGTAGTTTCAGGACAGGGAAGGTGGGGCCTGCCTTATTCTGAAATGTACAGCAGGTACTTGGAAGCAGGCAGGAGAATGTGGTTGGCTCTGTGGAGTCTGACCTGAAGTGGCCGGTTCTGAAGTGCTTTGCCATGTACAAACTGTTGATAAAGGCTTGGTCTTCCTTGCTACAGGGATGGCACGAAGAAACAGGCAGCCCATGTAAGGTTCATGTCCTCTACTTATCAGGTGCTAGGAATAGCTATACCAAGTTATGGTCTGGTGAGAAGAACTAATAAATGTGCTGACATTGTGTTTCCTTGTATTATGTCCTAACTTGCTCCTTAATCTGGATATCTGTGTTTCAAAATCTAGATGTGTCTGGTTTTACCTGAGAAACTTGGTCTTAGAATTTAAAGCTGTGTATCACAAAACAGAGACTGCTTCTGCAAAGTGTGTTTCTTTTCCTTGTTTTAAAATATAATAACTGCATTCCAGATGTATTAGAAGATTTAATTAAGAAAACTAGGTCTATATTGCATATGAAAGTGCTATGCAATTAAAGTATTGTTTTAAACAATCAGTTGTTTATGAACTTGCTGATATTCTTATATATAGATCATCCTTCTGAGGTTCCTGAGAAGCTCATTCAGGATCGGTTTCGGAAGCTAAGCTGTTTTCCTGAGGCTTTCAGCTCAATTCACTACAAGGGAACAAGGACATACAATCCTCCAACAGATTTCTCTGGGCTTAGGCGAGCTGTGGAGCAGCAGCTGGAGAACAATACTACTAGGTCACCTAGACAGCCTGGGGTTATCTACAAAGCACTAAAAGTAAGTGAAGAACAGTTTGTCACAGTCTTTATTTGTACCACTGTTGCTAGTAACTCAGCTGCAGCTCATAAAGGCAGAGCGCCTGAACCAGCAATGCAGACTTGCATGCAAGCCTTCCATGAGAGTGACAATTTTGTCTAACAGCCGGGGAGGCCGAGTATTTGGTTTTTTTACTTTAAAACAAACACTTTTGTAAAGACCATGGAAGTCAAGCAAAGTTGAAGAGCCAAACTGAGCAAGATCATAAAACTGAGCTGGGAAGAAGAAAGTAACTAATGCTGTGAGTGACAAGCACTTAATGACAGTGATTTACAAAGAGAGACCTTAGAAGATGTTTTTTATAAAATTCCTAAAGATAGCCTCAGAACAAGAGGAGAAAATGCAAGAGACTTGGAGGGAGTTAATAGCTGGCAAAACCTAGACTGAGTAGTGTAACCCAAGGACTAGGAGGCAAAAAGGAGGAAGGAGTTGTACTGGTAGCTAGGGAACAAGATGGGATCAAGCCAAATGATGTATTACTTCAGAGCGAGTGATTTTCTTAATGGTTCACTTTGCTAGGATGTCAGAGGAATTTTGTGTCTTTAAATTTGCAGTCTTTCCTATAAGTTTCCACAACCCACTACTTAATTAGCATCATATTTTCTTTGGCCTGAAGAACACAGCTGTCATTGGGGAGGGGCAGGCAGAGCTGGGGCATATCTGCAGAAGAAGGTTGTGTTAGCAGTCTTTTCTGGTGTTAGTCACAGCTGTTGGAACAGATAATTCTGGCTGCTCTGCATTACTGGTAGCTGAAGCACAGAGGGAAGTGTCAGGGTGGCATGTACACAGTTCTTTGCATTAGAGAGCAGACAGGCAGCAAGGGGAAAAACAGTTGGAATCGTTAATTTTAGTTTAATTTCTAGGACTTTATTGCAATAATCAAGTAACTTGGTTTCAGATATAGCTGCTGGTGTACTTAAATTCATGACCAGTAGAGTGTTTGCTGTCTTCAAATCACGACTGACTACAAATTAACTTCTTTTGCTTCGCTTGCTGAGGACACAACACTTACCAGAGATCTCTGTCCACTTCCTCTAACTTTTGAATTCATTCAAAAATATCAGTATCAGTCAAGCTTAAAAGAGAATGTAAAGCAAATTTCCTTGAAATTATGTGAAATAAAATGCTTAAATAGAGAGCTTATCTGAGGGAAGGTGTGGTGAGAGAGGTATACACACGTCTGTGTGTATGTGCAGTCAACCCTAGTTAGACAGCAAGGATGTACCCTCTCCACCCACCCCAGCCCTGTGACGGGAGAGGGAGGAAGAGAAAGGCAGGCAGCCACTATATTAACCTCAGCTATAGGAAGAGTGTCAGCTAGATCTCATGCCTTCAGAGAGCTCCATCAAGAAAAGCTGTAATCATTTGCTTTGTTCCAGTGCTTGTTTTTTTTTTTTTCCTAAACATAACACCTGGAAAAATTGAAAACGTTAAGTGTGCCAAGACTAAGGACTGATTTAATCTGAGAATGAATGTTCTTAGGAAAGGGTACAAATCCCTTTGTCTCAGTTTTGCCATTTCACCAGAGAAGAGCAGTTGTTCAAGTGGCAGGAGGAAAGCTCAGGGCAGCACTTTCTGAGCCAAGAGGCAAAAAATGTGTTCTCATGAACTATGAGAAATGATCTCTGAATTTCTTTTCAGAGGTTTCCAGAATGCAAAGTCCTTTTAGCAAGAACCCTGCTATTTTGAGCATGAATTGGGATGCACACAGGTGGATGCAATTTTCTACCACCCATTTCTACTACAAAATTCAAAGCAGGGACAGAGGAGAGGAGAGCAGAGAAAAAGAGTATCTTACAAGTATTTGAGTCACTGCCATACAAGTGGAAGACTGCCTTCTTGGTTGGTTTCCAATCCTTGTTTTGTTTTCCAGGCTGGTAAGACAATTTTTGTTAGCTGTGTACTTTCTCTGCCTCTCCTTCCAGTAGAGGAATCCATGCTTTTTCTTGCAAAATGTCTTCATTGCCCTTAATCCCTTTCCAGTTCATTCTTTTTTGTTTGACAGGCTCTAAGTGACCGGTTCAGTGGGGAGATCCCTGATGACCAGATGGCTCACAGCTCTTTCTTTCCAGATGAATATTTCACATGCTCCTCTGTGTGCCTCAGCTGTGGGTAAGTAGATGAGAAGTGCTTCTCCATCCTTTTAGAGGATAGTGCTGCCTTGACCTGCAGCCACAGAACATAAAGTTTCGGTGACATCTTGACACCTGACATCATCTATCCTCAGCTAGTACTTCCAGGCATAATTAGCTTGAAATTCAACTCTTACGTGAATTGGACAACCACTATTGCCACATCCCAGCTGGATGCATGGCTTTTGCCCACTCTGTTTTTGTGCATGGCTACAAACCTGTGCTGCCCATATATGTTCTCAAATGCAAACAGGGCAGGAGGAAAGGAGTGTCTAAATAAATCCCCTGAAATTTCTTATGATGTTTTTTTCCTGACATTTTTATTGCCTAAACAGTATAAACAATCCTAAAGCATACATCATGGAATGGGGCTGTATTCAGTGACTAGGTCTAAGTGGAGCTCCATATTTGATTAGATCTTGGCGTGTAGCTTTCTGGAAAGAGCCCAGAGATTAAGCCTGGAAGGGCAGTAGATGGCAGTGAGTGCTCTGAGTCTGGGAGCTGTATAGTAGCACGATGTTGTGGCTGGTTATGCTTCTTTTCTGATGCTGAGCATTTTCTGCAGTGAACTGTTGTGTGGTGCTGCTTTGTATGTGAAACAGTTGCTACACCTCCTTCTGAAGAGCCTACCTTTCAGTAATAAATTATGTCATTGCTGTATGTACAGTTGTGAAGATGGTCTGAGGACACAACATTTATAAAAATGCAAGATAGCAGTAAAAATTAAATCTTGGTGACACCTGTCGTGTGTCTAACAGCAGCAACTCATGGTTTGCTCTTGCATACTCAGGTGTGGCTGTAAGAAGAGCATGAACCATGCAAAGGAAGGAGTCCCTCATGAATCCAAAAGTCGATGCAGATATTCTCACCAGTATGATAACAGAGTCTACACTTGCAAGGTGAGTAGCGATACAAGGACAAGGTCTGAAGAATGAAAACGGAAAGGATGACTCCATAAATGAGGAATATCACAGGCATGTGCCTATTTTATTCTTTTTTTTTTTTTTTAATGTCAGAGGCGCTCATAGCCTTGACAAGAAAAATTGGTCCTTATTTGACTTGTGTGTTTGCTTGGAGAGTTCATCACCTCTGTGTGCTATATGTCATTTGCTAGCTGAATTGTGAAGCTGGCTGCTCTTAACCTGGGTGATGTTGACCTTTTACATATTTTACATGGTTGCTCTTATTTGCTTATGCCCAGTGCTTGGTATTAGGCAATTTTTCTGAAGGATCTGTGCAGGAGACAGGAAAATTTTTGGCTACCGTCATGGTCTTTATTGATGTAGAAATACTTCCCTGATGTTATTATTGATAGTGGGTTGGTTTTGCTTTGTTTTTAAATGAGTTCTGATGAGTGCTCCTTTGCTGTGGAGACCTCTGTATGCTAATATGCTTTATGTGGCCAAACAGCAGCCAGATGTAGATTTGGATCCCCAAGAATGTAGTTTTAATTGAGCCTTTATGTTGTAGGCCTGTTATGAACGAGGGATGGAGGTCAGCGTGGTGCCAAAAACCTCTGCTTCCACAGATTCCCCTTGGCTGGGCCTTGCCAAGTATGCCTGGTCAGGGTGAGTACTGCAGCTGCGATCTCGCTGCTCTCTGTGGTCCCTGTGCTGCCTGGTGCACAGGACTTGCCAGAGGGGTAACCTGTCCTCGTCTTGTGCAGGTACGTGATCGAGTGCCCCAACTGCGGGGTGGTGTATCGCAGCCGGCAGTACTGGTTTGGCAACCAAGACCCTGTGAACACTGTAGTGAGGACAGAAATTGAGCATGTCTGGCCTGGGGTAAGTCTGGTTGCTGGATAGTCTTTGTGTATGTGTGCAGCCATGTACATGCTAATTTGGTTCTTCTGGATGTTGATGGAGAAAATAGATTGCCTTTCATTAAGCTGGTCCCTGCTGTTTGAAAGATCCTTTGTGAGAGCCTTCAGACATCTTTTGGCTGTCTTGAAATGGCTAAGTTGCCAACCTGGTCCTGACTTCTTTCAAAGCGGGCTGGTGAATCTTTTTCTCCTGCTTGCCCTCCAGTTTAACAGGAGTAATGGGTTGCAGAGCCATCTGCATCTAAAAAAAAAAAAGATTTCCCTCTTTTTATTCTCAAATGAGTATCTGTTTCATTCCAGACTGATGGATTTCTGAAAGACAACAACAATGCAGCCCAGCGTTTGTTGGATGGCATGAATTTCATGGCTCAGTCAGTATCTGAACTTAGCCTGGGACCCACAAAAGCTGTGACCTCCTGGTTGACAGACCAGATTGCCCCAGCTTACTGGAGACCCAACTCTCAGATTCTGGTAAATAGCAGCTGCTGTAGAGAAAGGCTTTGCATAGCTAATACCCCTTTTCCTTACTCTTTAAGTAACAGAGTGCATTGCAGATTCTAAATGCTTCTTGTTTTACTGCAGCAATCCCTACTCCTACAACTTTGAGAAAACTGAAGTGCTTTCTGCTCTTCCCATTCTTGACTTAGTTAGAGAAATTATGAACAGAGACTTGGCCCAGCCCTGATAAAGAGACCGTTTCTCCCTACTCTTTGTGAGCTACTATCCCAGCAATATCACAGAAGATCCTGGCTTGCATGAACTTGTTTTTCAAAGCAAAGAATCAACATCTTAAATCTGGCTACTGCAGTTGGTAGTACTATTTTTATAGATGCAAAGATTAAACTCTGGTTTCATACCAGATGCAAAAAGCTGGCCCAAACAGTTCAACTAGGAAAGGATTCCCTGTGTCTCGCCGGAAACAGATTCTTCTTCAAGGAAAACTGCCTTCTGAATTCTTACCCCACACAAAGGTCAAATATCCATCATTCAGCCCTGCATGATGTGGCTGTGTTTATTTGTGATTGTGAACGAAGGGATCATAGCAATATATTGGCTTAAATACTGTACACCTACCGTTCTGAATCACTTCCCTGGGGTAAAGTTATGGGGCTGATAAGTGCCCAAGTCTTGTGTGTAACTGTATTTTTCACAATTTCAGTCTGAGACTTGCCATCCTGGGCTTCTGCTCTCTATTTTTCACTTAAGGAAGATCAAACTAACAGTTCTTCTTTCTGTATTGTTCTGATTAGAGTTGTAAGAAGTGCAACACGCCTTTCAAAGATAATGACACAAAGCATCACTGCCGGGCCTGTGGAGAGGGCTTCTGTGATGGCTGTTCTTCCAAGACCCGTCCAGTGCCTGAGCGAGGCTGGGGACCAGCACCAGTGCGCGTGTGTGACAACTGCTATGACAACAGGGGCATCCAGTTAGGTAATCTTGAGTTTATTGTGACAGAACTATCCCTGGGCAATTTGTCCCTGATTTCTGGACCACAACCATTCCCGATGGGTATAGACAGTGTTGTTCACAGTGGGTTTCCATACAGTTTTTGGTAAGGAAGCTGAAGAGCTCAATGCCTTTTGGAAGAAAGATGACCTTACCAGATACCTGACCTGCTGACAAAATTGTTTTCTAATTTTATCTTTACTTTATTTTCCTAGCAACTGCTGGTGGTCTGGTGCTAACATCACAGCAGGGATGCTTATGTTACAGCAGACTATATATATTGTCCATTATTGCTAAAATGAGCACTCTGCAATCCAAGATTGTGGATGGGGAACATAAAGGCTGAGCAGAGATTCCAACCTGCCTTTTGGGTTTGCTGCTGGTTTTGCTAATGTGAATTAACTGAAACTTGGCAGAAAGGGTGGTGGACTTAGGTGTTGAGCCCCTCACTCTTGTGTCATGCAGATGTGGCTGAGCTGCCTTCAGATGAGGAAGGGGGGACACTTATTGCCAGGAAGGTGGGGGAAGCTGTGCAAAACACACTTGGAGCGGTGGTAACAGCCATGGACATTCCCTTAGGTGAGTTCTGTTCTCTCCTGATGGATTTTTTTTGTCTAAAGGCATTTTTGTTTCCAAAGAGCAAAACTTGTTATTAAACTACAAGAGTTTATGTGACAGGCTGGCACCTCTGCTATGATACCACTGTTGGCTGAGAGTTCCACAGCCCGCTGGACCTCTTCTTGATGGTTCCTCTTGGTTTTCAGCACGTTGTTTCTGCAGATCATACTTTCTCTTTTCAGCTTATTATGCAAAACTGTGCACCAAGCTGTGAGTAATTCATGCTCCCCTGATGCATTCACTGCAGTGACCTGCCTTTTGGAGTTCCCTAAAGACTGGCCAACTAGGAAGCATTTCATCAGGTTTAGTTTTCTTCCAGAGACACTGAGTGCCTTTTAAGTGCGTTCATGGATACTACTGGCACTTGGTACTTCTGAGGGGTGGGCTGAGAATTCGAAGCTGTCCAGGTTGGTAATGATGAGGAAGTAGTCAGTAGTATGATCTTCAATGATGAGCTTAGTGCAGGGAACCTCTGCTGCTCTTTCATGTGCATGGTGGCAGTTTAGGTACGTCAGCAAACATTTCACATTTGAATCTTCTGTTGTTGGACCTGACTTCCTACTCATTGCGCAGATCATCGTTCAGCCGCTTTGCCTACAGTATGTCTGGCCATCACCTTTGTGAGTGTTTGCTCCCCAACTCAATGAAGGGCAGAATATCCCTTTCTCAGTTCAGACAGTACGTGCATTTCTGAATATTTAGTTTGGTGACTTGGCAGTTCTTTTGGCCACAGCTGAAACTGAAGGTAGGGAATAACAAATGTTTTAACCTCTGGAAGAGTCTGAGTAAGGCAAGATGCCCCTATTAAAAGAGACTGTTTACCTTGGAAGAGAGATAGAATGTGGGAGAATGGTAGAATGCCCTAAATGGCTACTCATCGCACTGAAGGATTCTGTCAGTAGGTCACCTCCCCCTTAATGGCAGTGGTATGACTTGCAGTGTGTGAGTGTCTCCACTGGAGTACATTCTTGGCGTGCTCATGTTCATGGATTATTTTTTTCTCCCTCTTTCTCATCCCCCCACCTCACTTCCTCCTCAGGTCTGGTAAAAGACGCTGCCCGACCTGCATACTGGGTACCAGATCATGAAATCCTGCACTGCCACAATTGCCGGAAGGAGTTCAGTATCAAACTCTCCAAACACCACTGTCGGGCCTGTGGCCAGGGATTCTGTGATGAGTGCTCACATGACCGCAGAGCGGTTCCGTCTCGCGGATGGGATCACCCAGTCCGAGTTTGCTTTAACTGCAATAAAAAACCTGGCGACCTTTAACCCCAGGTTTCTCTCCAGGTCTTTGCAATTCCTTATGTTCTCAGGGTTACAAATGAAAATATCTGGTCTCCCTTTCACCTTCTAACCTGTTGCAGCCAGAGTGCATGTTTCCAGTTTCTGGCCTCCTCTCGTGTTATATCCATCTTGGAACGCTGGGAATGAGCTTACATTCAGCCTCTATGTTTTAATTTCAAATTAACTGGGAAAGGGAGGGAGCTCCCTTGTAAATGAGCAAACCAAAATCCACTGTATTTTATTCCAATAAAAAAAAATATCTATCTATATATATCAACTATGTATAATTTAGTATATTAAGAATATGGTTGAATAATGAAGCTTTGAGTATTCCTAGTTCACATGATGGATGGCGGTGTTCCTTACTGTATTGGATCAGAATTATGGCCTTCTAATTCTTCTTTTGGAATGTCTTGCTGATCGTGATGTCCTGTGAGGAAGGTTTGGACTCTGTGCTGCCAGGAATCTCCAGTGTTGATACATGAATTACACCAGGTAGTTCAACCAACTCTACATCTGGAGGTGCTGCCCTTCTGGCCTTGGAAGATTAAACCCAGACTTATTAGCAAGTTTGCTTGAACTGTGATATGAGCAATGGTCTTGCAGTGCAAGAGGTATCAAGTTAATACAGACTCCCTAGCAGAGACCAGTAGAGCTCTGAAAGGTATGGCACGAGGCAAAGCATTCCGATTTTGCCATTTCAACTTCAATACCAGATCAAAAGGTAGCAGGGTCTTTCTCTCCCTGACAATGTTTTCATGTACTCAGGTTTTCTTCAAGTTTCTCTGCAAGATTATTGCATTTAAAAGTTTTGTCCAGAGCAGAACAAGAGAACAAGTTTTGTAGGCAATTCTGAGATACGAAGTTTGAGTTGTTTGGGTTGTGATGACTTTCCTTTTCCCCCACTTTTTAAGTGATCCTGTAGTCTCTGAAGCCTCTGGGTTCTCAGATATGGTTGCATAGAAACTGCACAGATTTGACTTACTTTCTTCTAATAATATGAACTTACAAATCAACCTGGAAAATGGGAACCTTCTTTGCTCCTAGCAACTGGCACTCACTGGACTTCATCCTTTTATGAAAGGACTGCAATGAATTCACTGATTTTATTATGAAAAGCTCCACTTAACCTAACTTATACTGTCATGTACTGTGGATTTGTGGTTCCACTTACGAGAAGTAAGAGACCATTGTGGATTAAACTGCCTAAAATTCTCCCTTCTTGGCTTACATAGACAAGAATTCTTTCCCCACATGAGCGTTGCCTCCTCTTGGAGTGGCTGGAGTTTAATGCAGTGTCCTGGAACCTGTGGTATTTTTCCCCAGCTTATTAAATATGCTCTTGTGTAGATGAGTGCCCAACACCCTGTTTTAAGACTGTATTATTAAATTAACTGCTATAAAGAACTTTATCTTCTGAACAAGCGTACTGACTTTCCTTGTCACAAGTGGTTCTCACTTTGTCTCTGAAAGAACATGCTCACAAAGTGATTGTCCCTTCACAACTACATCCAGCCTACACAAGGAAGTAGACTTAGAAGATGTTCCAGGACACCTTTGGTACTGGCCAAGTTTACTGCGGACTGTCTTATGTTTTTGTAAGCAAAAGTCTGCCATAAACTGACAGTTGTCCAAGTAAGGGCATGAGTAGGTAGAAATCCTCTCTTAAAAGACATTCTGTACATCTAGCATAATTCCGTGCTTCAAAGTATTCTTTATTTTTTTAATGGGTGAGCAATGTGTTCTTGGTTTGTAGGCTGTGCCCTGTGTGCTGTTTATGCATGTAGCTTTACTACCATGTTAATGCACAAAGAGAAAGCAGCCATGACATTCCTTGTATAAAATCTTTGGCATCTGTTTCAACAACTTGTCTGATTTTTTTTTCCTTGTCAAAGCAAGAACTACTACTCGATCAAAAGGAAGATGTTGTCTAAACATTTTTAATATAGATGTGGTCTTAGTAATTTAGCAACCTGTCAGTATCAGAGTCCATTCTTGATTTATTAGCCTGGAGCTGAATCTTCTGTGATGTTTCTCTACAAAGCAAAGTCTTATGTGGTGCTTAAACTGCAGCAGGCTTGGTGTTACTCTTTCTGGAGAATGCTGAGAGGTGTATCTGGGATCTTTGTTTTCCAAAATGAAAAAAAAAAAAAAAAGATCTAAGGCTTAATTTCCCTGCTGTTTCCTGTAAAGAATAGCACTTACTTTGTCTGGTACTGTTTGGTGCTGTGAGTACACAGTATAGACTATGGTTATTAAATGGCTTAGCTATTTAAAGGGGATAGATGTTAGCAGAGCCCAATGCTATTCAGTGTTAACACATTAGGATTCAATAAACAAAAGAGCCTTAAAAGATGTCTGTGGACAGACAGCTCTACAGAAAACTCACATGAAGGAAATGGGAATCCTGGAAAAAAAAAATCCCTAAAGCAACATGGGACCATGTTGTGCTTGGGGTGGGACTGTCAGTAGAAAGCTGTGAGAGTTCTATTCCTGAACTATTAGGAGAGATGCTTTGTGTTATCGGTAGCATCTAACGAGCGAATTTTTGGAAAACCTGTCAAAAGTTCACAGCAACATTGCTGGAGCTATACAAAGGCACAAACTGTAAATTTCGTAATGGCAGTATGAGACAGGTCCGACACTAATGCAACTCCTGTGTAAAAAAGTCTTCTGTATTGACAAGGGCAAAGATAGAAGGAGACTGTTTCTCAAGAAATTTCTAGAAGATCATCACTATGTGTGTTACAGTGAAGAGAAATTACCATGAAGTTGCAGTTGGTCAAGATGATGTGTCCCTTGGGTCAACTGAAGTTCACTGTGATGTTAATATTTTAGCAGTTAAAATTGCCACACTTACTTGGTAGGATAATTAATTCAACTAGTCTGAGATGTGACATGATAAAAGCACGTTTTGAGTTAGATTGAAGTTGACTGATGTAAATCTCTTGCCATAAAAATTACATCAGATTGATTATTGACAGATCGAGCAGCATCTGCACCTCTTCTCATTAGGAAATGCTATGGAAAACATCGAGTAAAGTAAGAATCATATGAACTAGCCAATGTGCAAAGATGTGTGTCCCAGTGTAAAACTGAATTCCTTACCCAAAGCACCACAAAACAAGCCTAGACTTGTTGATTGCTCTATTCTGATGGATTTATTTCCATTGCGGGTACATATGCCAATTCAGCATAAAGATTCAGCTTCACATAGATGATGTGGGTTTCCCTGTCATTCTGTGAAGCAGATACATGTGAACTTCATACAGATGTGGACACTTTTACTTAGACTCCCTATCCAAACCTTGTAGGCCATGCTTGGCTTAAATGTATATAGCAGGTGCATGTTGCACCTGAGACTCGCAGCCAGGGGACAGATGGTGGAACAGCATGGCTGCAACATGTAGCTGTTGTCAGGGTAGGAGCAGGCTCCAAGGTGGAGTTACTCACACAAGAAAAACTGCTTTGTCCTTCATTTCCTGCCCTTGCCCACTTCCACCCCCTTCTCTGGTTTTCCTGTTCATTCGTTCTCCTGCCCAGTGCCTTGCAGGTGAAGTTGCACAGGCTGAAGTTGGCCGAGGTATCTTGTATGTTCCTGTCTGTGTCCCTTGGGAATTTGTGTTCTGGAAAACAAGATAACCCTTGCTAGCTTTTGATGTCAACAAGAGTTAATTTGTGGAAATATACACCATCATTAAGTTAGATGTGCCTTGCATTTATGCCAGGTGTCTGCTGTGACTGTGCTGAGACATTCACAAATGCCCCTGTTGCTTTGGGAGCCTGGGCTTTAACATTGCAGGACGCTGGCTTCCCCACCTGGTTCTACAGACTTTGTTGTCCATATTTTTGATTTCAGCATAACCAGCCCAATTAGGTTTAAATACTAACATAATCCAATTTTGGCAGCCTCTCATCATTTTCGTGTTTCATTTGTCAACTGACATTGTCAGTCACTGTAATGCCACATATTGTGGCATTGTCCTTGCATTTTATTATTGCTGATGGCTGTAATATAATTTGGCATCAACAAATTTGTCTTTGCCTGCCAGTAATTTGAGAACAGAGAGTGATTTGGATGAGTGATAGAACTGTCTGCTTTTTGTCATCCAGGTCTCATCCCCATCCCCTACTTTAGCTGAGCACTCTTTCATGGCAAAGCAACATTGACATATATATTCTGTCAGTCACAGTACATATATTATGTCATAAAATGTATTTGTTTGTAGTGCAGGTACATCAACAATGAAATCATGTCAGTACCAAAATAAATAAAAATTTGATATGAGGGCTTTCAAAATCAACAGTATAATGTGACAAAGACAAAACTAAAGTAGAATAGCAGCTAGTTAGTTGTCTTAAGCCAAAATTAAAGTGCGTTGAGCTTTTTAACTTTCTTTTTGTTGGATATAACTCAAGCAAAAAAAAAAATTATACCAGTGATTTTTATATATATATATGAAAGTCCTTATGTAGGGGATATTTTAATTGTGGCATTACAGAAATTCTAATTTCAAGAATGCCAGAGATTCTGAAACACACTGATTTCTAATGTTTTGAAAAGCCAGTTAAATCTTCCTGTTTCTGCTTAAAAGGCAATTTTTCAGCAGCAATGGAGAGAAGCAGTAGCATATACGTGATGGTGATGTGCAGATGATTTGTCAGGAAGGCAAGTGCTTCACAGCTACCATGATATCAACAGATAGGAAAGAAGTTGTTTCAACAAGAAAAGGCAGGTGGTCTTGATTATATTTTCAGACATTACCTGAAAAGGTTTATAAATTTTGTGCCTTGGCTTCCATTTTTGAAGTATTACACTGATTTGTAAAGTGCTTTAATGAGTTGGGTCAAGCATCTCTCAACCCCCAGGCCCTCATCCCAGAACCCCTGTCTAGAAGGTACTTTGGGTTGGTGTTGACTGCTGGATTCAGCTCACAGTATATGTAGTATATATAGTGTATGCAAGCAGCCACTAGTGACTGAAGGTTTGGGGACCAAACCTGAATTCTCCACTGCTAGATTATAACTTTTCTGAAAGCAGCTTCTGTAAGAGGATACCTGGAGACTAGGCACATAATTGGGTTTGAATTCTCCCCTTCTCACAACAAATGCATTATTTTCTAGTCCTGTTAAAGTAAGTCCCTTTTAAACTTAAAAGTGCAAAAATGCCAGTGTGAATTTGTGACTAGTAAATCAATGGTTTTTAACCTCTCAGTTTCAGTATTCATCAGGATAATAGAGGAGAAATGAACATGAATCCATGTACTGCAGTAAATTGGGACCAACAGAAAGATGTGACCAACACCACCACAGAACACCCAGAAGCAAATCTCCTCCCTGCTTTAGCAATTTCAAGTTAAAATTGAAGTTTTTCTACCTGTTATGTCTAAGAACCTTACGTGACGTAAAGGGGTTTATGTGTAAAGAGCTTTATTAATCAGGATTGAGAGATGACTGATAGGAGCAGGGGACATGGAACAGAGCAAGGGCGAGCCTGTGGCTTCTGAGGGTGGTGTTGATGGGAGGCACTGGCAGTTTGGCCAGTGAGGAGAGCCGGGTGTGCTGTGCTGTGCCATGCTCCAGGGAACCAAAGGGACCAAGGAAATGGTGTCTGCTGGATGAGGGTTGCTGCAACCTGTCTTGGAGCACAGGCCTGGCCTTTCTGAAGTTTCCCACTAGTTCAGTCCTTGCTGAGAACTGAGGCAAAGAAATACCATGTTTTGATACTGCAGCAGACAGGAAGAGTGTTGCAGTTCCTTTTTAACTGCCTTAGGGTCCTGCTGTTGCTGTGTAATGAAATAGATGATTTAATACACTTTAGCTGCTGCCTGTAAACTGTTTGCTGTTTGTCACTGAAGCCAAATTGCCTCTCTTCTTGCCCTGCTTCCCCTCTCCTTTTTTAGTGCTTTTGCAGGCTTAATTAGAAGTGTTGGCTGCAAAAGCACTGCTTGGGTGAATGGTTTGCAGGGACATGTGTGTGCATTTGGTTCCTGGAAACAACAGAAAGGAAATTATTTTCTTTTGTTTTATGAGTTTTGCCTAAAAGGAACAAAGAGACAAAACTATCTTCAGTTATGTAAGATGTCTTTCTGCCACAATTCTTAGTTTGTGTTTCCCACGGTAACTGGACATAATTGTTGCATGGTCTCGTTCTTGCAGAATGGGAATTACTGGAGTTAAGAGCACTGAAGAGAGTCTAGATTCTAATTTAAATTTTGGAATTAATTCTGCTTTAAGGGAGTTCATGATCTTTGCAGGTTACTACCTGAAAATGTTTGAACCACACGTAACCACACGTTTACTAGCAAGAAGATCAATATAAAGTATGTGGCAACTAAGTTGATTATCTGATGTAATATTAGGACTTTGCAGTGGGATGGGGTTAACTATACTCCTCTTTTCTGAGCAGATGCTTAGCTGCAGTCTGCATTATTAACTAAGGCAATGCAAGTGCTTTCAAAAGTTGTGCCGTGTGCATTTATCACTGTGCATACAACAGAAAATGTCAAAAATTAACATAACTAATCAAGACAAATTGCAGAGTATTTTCTCAAATTGAAAAGCAAAGCAACCGGGAATTAGGTCCCTTGGCTATCAAAGGGTAGTAGAGGGAATGGGAACAGCCTGCAAGACTTATCATTTAGGAGAGCAGGAGACCCCCTGGTCTCATAAACACTGTCTGTGGAAAGAAGGGGCAGCACAGAGTATGCTGTGAGGAGCACCCACTCTGTTTTGTGTGAGAAAGAAGGCTCTGCAGAGGAACACGACAGCCAGAGGTATGAGGGGAGCCATGGTTTAAGGAATTAACAGCTCAGTCTGCCCATGGGGAAACAGAAGTCGGCTGTTAATGGGATAGAAGAAAGATTTGGGGGGTTTGAATGTATACTCAGAGAGGGAAAAAACTATTTTGAGTATTTGCTGGAATTCATCTTGATTATCCTTGCAGCAGCTATTTCTGACAGAATATATGCACACTGTAAAGTTTTGACATTGCTCCCAAGAGGAGAGTTTTCCTGCTGTGTTGTCTTCTGTATAGATTAACGAGTAAATGAAATACAAATGAAGGTTAGGAGGTCACCACACATAACACTGGAGTGTTGGGTGAGCAAGAAGAGCTCCTGAGAACATGGTCTCTTGGAACAGCGAGCACATTGCTTAGGCTTGAAGGTTGTGAGGGAACAGGAGAAATGAGTGTGGAGCCCTGCAGGTCAAGAGAGGGTTTTTACTAGGGCCTACCCTTTCTGGTACCTTTATTTGAATAATTCCCTCTCATTCCAAGTCACTTGAAAAATGGAAGGGGTGAGGAATGCATTAGAAAGAAACAAAAGCCTACAGGCTATGCTCAGATTTTCATGGGTCTTGTGCAGGGGATCTCCCTGCACAGGGCCTTGCATTGCAGGGCACTTCTGAGGCTTCCTTTTGGAAGCCAGAGACACCTTCATGAAATGTGTTCAGTGAGCTCAGGCCATTAGCAGGGATGCAAAGGGATGAACTGGCTGCACCACCAAGTCCTCAATGAACTCTTGGGGAGCTCATGCCACAACCCTGAGTGCCTCAGCCCTGTTAACAGCACTGTGCTCATGCTGCAGCTCACTCTCCTCCTCTGGGAAAAACATTTTATGACTGAACAGTTTTACTAACCCACTTTTTAAACTACAAATACTCCTGCTCAAGAGGAGTAAGAAGAAAGAGCTTTCCCTGCACATGCACCAGTGTGAGGTTAAACAAAGCTGATGGCCCATCAGGATGAAGGCGGCAGGGTACAATCTCTCCATAAACAGGCTGTTCTGGCCAAAAGCTTTAGGTGCAAAAGAGTAATAATATCTGTTAAGAAATGAGATAGCTAGAAACCTTAGTAACATGCCTAAGAGGGGGCTGGTGGGAGTTTACTCTGAAGGCAGAAAGAGGATTGCTTAGGGTGGGACTTGAAAGCCCCTTCCTTCTTAGGACGCTCAGTACTCTTGCAGCCCTTCCCAGTGAAGACACAGACCCAGGTGAGAGTGCTGCACTAGGAACTGCTGCCGAGAGGCCACACCTGTAGAGAGCAGCAGCAGTCATCTCTGTGTGCATGTGCAGCCCACGCCTGCTGGCAGAAGGCACTCGGAATGCAGAGTCCCAGCCTTGCTCTCTGAGGGCCATCTCACTGAGCCCTCTTAACGTGCTGTGCAGCATGGCTGTCATTAGAACCCATTTGTATGCTCACCCGCTGAGCAGGCAGGACCCCAGGGGAAGTAGCATCTCTGATGTCACAACTGTACACCTGAATGCTCGAAGCAGATCCCAGAATGAAAAGATGGTTCTGGCACTCCTTTAGTAAGAATTTTGGAAAACATAAGTGCAGTGTGTCTTTCCCGTACAGCCCATCCTAGTTCATGGGCCTTTACCCCCTCATAGGTTCCTGCTCTGGTCAGTGCTTCCTACAGATGCTGAGAACAGGATGGTCCTGCCCAACCCAGACTGGTAACCAGGCAGGAGGTGAAGAGGCTCCATGGGATGGTAATTGTTCTCAAATAGAGATATGGTATCATCTAGTTACTGTGAACTGCTGAGTTACTTTGCAGCTGAGGGCTGTTGTACCTCTGTAAGCTGACTTTGCACAGGTGATCCCAAATCCCAAAGAGGTGGTCTGTACAACTGGGCTTGTGTCCTGCTATGGCTGCACGAGCAAGCCTGCCCTTCCAGACTGCTGACCAAACTGCATGTTAGGGGTGTGGACCTGGTTAGGAAACTGATAAATTAACAGGTGCATTCAGCTTTTCTACTGGATGAGAGAAGGGGCTTTGCTCCATGCCTGTTGCTTTTTGCAGGGGATGGTGGCAGGGCAGTCACACACTACCATCATCTGAAAGGGACAAAGTTTCGTATGACCCAGCAAAAAGGACTGACAGTGTGGGTGAGGAAAAATGGGAAAACAGCTGTTCCTTGAACTGCTTCCAACCAACTGCTTCTAAGGTGGAGCAGTGGCAGTTGAAGCAGGAACCACAACCAGAGCTACTCCAAACAAAGCCCCAGAACACTTACAGTATTCAGCTTCTCAACATCAGCTGCTTCAGTCTGCTGGGCCAGCCTACTTCTTGAGGCAGATGTGACCACAGCTAAACGTTAGGTGACCAAACTAGGATTAAGTGAGAGCAGCCTTTTGACAGTAAATTCAGCTAGCACAACAGAGGCTCTAAGTTACCAGCTTGGCAGGCTTACAGCTAGATTTCAGAGAGGCTGAAATCTTCCCTATAGTTAACCAGTGTCCAGCTTTTATTTACAATAGGTCTGAGATGTATACAGCAAAATTTGCCAAACTGCTGGAGGAGGTTCACAATTAGATGAGCAAAGCAGATGCAACAGCAGCACATAATGACTCAACAGCTTGGTGACTGGTATAAAGATTCTGAAGTCACATACAGATTGGCAGCTTTGTAGACCAGGTCTGAGGAGAATATAATGTCAGTTATAGGAAAAGTGGTAGAGATCCCGTTTGACAGCCATGAGTAAGCCAGGAACTCCTCGGCTACCCCCAAGTCTTGAAGAAAACACCACACTAGGAATGGCATCTTTGGATGATGAGTGGGGAGAAGGGATGGTTCTAAGCAGATGAGCATCTTGGAGACTCCAAATTCTGGTGTAGCAATCCTGACCAACTGCAAGGAAAGAATAGCAAAGTTCAACATTACACAAAAAGGACTTCACATGGTTCTGCAAGATTATCACCACAGAAGCAGAAGGTCTATGGGGAAAACACCCTGACTATTTCTACATCCACAAGAGGCAAAGTGCTTATCCCTACTTTACAAAACAAAAATTTTACACTGAATACTACAAAAGTGGGAAAAATGGGCCCTCCCTATTAGGTAATTAAAGGTACCAAAAAATCAGTATTTAGAGTGCTTTTCTCTTTATCAAGCTCCTAAGCCAAAAAAAGGGGAGAAAAATTCAGTCAAATTAAAAATTCTTATTATTCCACAACTTACTGACAAATCCAAGGAAAGGAGGTCACTGTCTTTACAGTGACTTTATGAAGCTTGGGTACACTATAAGGGTTTTGTTTCATCTATTGCTACTTTTCCTCCTCCCACCCCAAATATAATAATAATACAAAAATCTGAGTGTAACTGGGAGCATTCAAAATGAACCTGAGTGGTATAAACACTTTACAAGGAGTCAGGCCCACATGCCAATGCCTCAGTCCATCATCACATTCTCCACTTAAGCACCAACTAAGCATATACAGTCTCTATATAAAGTTATCACCAAGTCTCCTCTTCACATGTTGTTTCCCTGAATTTCAAAATCAAGTGTTTTCTGCTCTACTCTTGAGACATATTGTGGACAGGATAATGGGACTTTTGCAGGACACAGCAGATAAAGCTGTTAAGCTCCTCACAGGATAGATTACAGTAGGTGTGCATCCATAACATAATTTTCTTAGTATATTACAGTATGCCTAAGGCTAAATTTCTCCTGAATTTTAAACAATTAACAGCTTTACAGCTTCAAACAGCTGTGCCTCAGAAACACCCCTCAGGCATAAGAAGATCACTACCATACATTCTACAAATAGAAGAGGGGGAAAAAGTCAACCCACCTGCTATAAGAAGTCCTTCCTCCTCATTTACATGCAAAGGGAGAAGAGCATATTCATTGTGGTGACCTTTGTACTGTTTCACACACTTTGCTGTTCTCAGGTCCCACAGTTTTATCTGCAAGTTGAAGGAATTGTTTGAGAGAGAGGATATATTAAAGCAGAGAGTGGATGTGTTGGAGCATGTCCAAAGGGGGGCCATGAAGATGATCAGAATGCTAGAGGACCTCTCCTGTGGAGACAGGCTGAGAGAATTCAGCCTGCAGAAGCAGCCTTCCAGTACCTAAAGCAGGCTACAAGAGAGCTAGAGAGGGTCAATTTATAAGGATATGTAGTGATAGGACAAGGGGGAATGGCTTTAAACTGAGAAGGGTAGGTTCAGATTAAATATTAGGAAACTCTTTAATGTGAAGGTGGTGAGTGACTGCAACAGGTTGCCCAGAGAAGTTGTGGATGCCCCATCCCTGGAAGTGTTCAAGGCCAGGTTGGATGAAGCTTTGAGAAGCTGGTCTAGTGGAAGGGGTCCCTGCCTATGACAGGGGGCTGGAACCACACGATCTTTAAGTTCCCTTCCAACCCAAACCATTCTGTGATAAATAACTGGCTCTGGAAGAAGACCCATAAGTGGAACTACCACCCAGTTCCATACTATATACTAAGAGCAGGCATATGCCCTTGGGAGTGGTATAAGTACCTGTAAATGCCCAGATACTAAAAGGAACAGAATATCCTAAGCACAACAAAACCATACCTTTCCAGCCATATCTGCTGCCATAAGATAATGTTCAGCCTCCATAAGGTGAACAGATGTAACTGCTGAGCCATGGAAGAGACGAGTTGCTTTCCAGCTGTGCCCCTTTCGGTTACGCTGGCGCACATCAATGCTGAAAATCTCACCCGAACGGCAGCCATTGTACAGCACTGGGGTCTGGGAGAATCCCGGAGAAAGAAGCGTACTGTGTAACATCTGCAAGGATCTTACCAGTTACACAGACAGAGTCTGTGTCATGCTTTTGAGCTCTACAGTGTAGTTGTCAAATTATTTTAACAGATGCATTAAGAAGCAGAATTTTAATTACACATTGCAACATTTTTCAGCCAACTCCTTAGTTCCATCCAAACCTCAGCTATTTACTTCATCTGGAAAAGTTTGGCTAGGTAAGCAGGAACTCAGTCTAACATAACAGCAAAACAGAAACTGGAATTCTCATATTCCTGTTTCACCATTCTAGTTCTTTGTGAACAAGTCCATTAGTATTTTATAGGGATTTTCTCCTTCTTGGTGGAGGCAATACACTGAGAGTTATTAAAACGAGGTTATTTGCGAAAACCAAAACAATTTTATGTGTTATTACTGTGCTCTTTGTACTTCCTTGTCTTTTAACCTCTGTAATATTAACGAAAATTGCCCCTGTTGCCACAGTTTGAAATCAGTTAATCTTTCTGTTGCTATTCAATTGTGTGCAAGCATCAGACCACATCAGCTCTGCTGTGGAACAGCCATCCAACAGCAGCTGTCAGCACAACCTTACGTACAGCATGAGGAGTCCTGCCCCAAACAGAACAAAGAGCCCACCAAAGAGGCAGTGCTCTGAAAAAATGGCGTATGGTTCTCCCTACCTGCGTGGCAAACTGCTGTGCCAGTACATCACTGCTGGTTCCAAATGTCTGTCGATGCCCTGTCACCACATTGGTCACAAGAACTCGTCGTGTCAGGCCTAAGGAAGACAGATGATGTTGGTTTAGCGGTAATTTGAGTAGCAGCTGGGAGATGAATGCAAGAAGTCTTTCCCACTGAGACAGAGGGGGTTGCTAGCTTTGCAGATAGATCACCTGTGCTAAAGCAGTTGTCTGCTTGGGGATTCAGGCACCACGCACAGGACCAGGCAGTGGATATCTTGAAACTGCACAGCATTCCAGGTCGATCTCCTAGAAGACAGGAGCAACACATGAAGTGTTCATAAAATGTTAGGACAGGATGATAACTCAGACAAGTTCTTAGATTGCAACATTTCTTTTAACATTTCAATCTGAAGCAGAAAAAGTGTTACCCAATTAGTGTCCTTTTGCTACTCAGGAGACAGGAAACAGAAATGGAAGTTCATGACTGTAAGTGGGACACCTACAGTCTATGTAAATAGATGATATTGAGAGACTGTGAAATTTATTCAGCAGAGGGCTGACCATGGCAGGAAAGAGAAAAGTAACACTCGCCTTATAGCACTAAGTAAGCCATTTTTTAAAGATGAGTGGGCTAGAAATAAAAACCCTTTCCTTTATAAACTACAGATTAGCCAAAGCCTAACCTGTAAGTTCTTGGCCTGCCTATTTAAAAGAAAAAAATTGATTAAGTAATAGTAACCTAGATTTGACCCTTACTCATGTAGCCCCTGCACAGAATTTATGCCAATTAGCAGACTATGTCCTCAGTTTTCACTTCCTTCATGGCACATCATCCATACATCTGTCATGTAACAGAGGTCACATGGACAAAATGGATGGATAACATAGTTTTAGACAGGGTAAGTTCTACTTTTCTCCCAGCACCTATTCAGCAAGGCTCCCACAAACCACCTATTTAGAAGAGTGAAGGAAATCAAATTTGGAAATATCTAAACAGTCAATAGGATATACTAGACAAGAGGACTTTGGTGGAACTTACAGCATCTATTTATGGTGAAGGGCTTAAAATCTTCTACAGAGCAACTGGGTATGCTGGCCTAGTAGCCATCCACCCTCAGTGACTATTCATTCAAGTTCATGCTGACTCTCTACGTATTTTTTTAATGGCTGCGTATATAGTAAGACATTAAAAATTTAAAATGAGTCCATTACTCTTATCTAGCACAGATTTCCTCTGCACAAACTTAACTGATCATGTCTGAATGGAAGCCAGATTAGAGGACTGCAGTCTGTGACTTGAGGAAGCATGGTTCTAACATCTATCAAGAAAGTCCAATTAATTAAGTCCTGCCCCCAAGAACATTCAGCAAAAAAGATCGGCTATAGCCAGACTTAAGACATAGTATTCTCCCAGTCAGTCAGGTTTCCATACAACTGAACATGGAGCTTGTACAAGGAGCTATGGCCCAAAATATTTACCAGCTTTCCACCTCTGATTTATGCACTGAGCATACCTGAGTAGCTGCTATGAGAAGGGATTCTGAACTGACTCTGGATAGCCTATAAGGAAATGTGAGTACTTGTGTGCAGCTTCTGAGTATTAATTACAGGCCAAGCTACTCATGAAAAATCTCAAGTGTTTACAAGTGAGGTGTTCTCCTGCCAAAGTCAAGTACTGCAGCTGCTAAAAATAAACTAGGGCTTTGAATCCTGTTCGTTAATGGAGTCTCAAGTTCTTTCATCATCATTTCATTTCTTAAGATGTTTTAGTCTTACAGGAATACAACAGTCTCACCAACTACTGAAAGAAAATTCTAAAATAATCTTTCATTTGTGCTCTTTTCATACCGTAATTGCTACCAAAAATTGGAGACAAAAACTCAACAAAAACACCCTACCTGGGTTAGTGCTGCTGAACAATGATGCTGGAAGCAGACTGGCACAGCCTGGTGTTTCTGCAATTCCCATGAGACACAGCTTGCTGAAGTGAGTTAGGGAAAACTGATTTCTCCCTAGAATGGAACAGGCTGCCTAGTATTTATAAATGGGAAGAGCAAGATGCCCTGACACAGCCACAGCTCACAACACTTTTCCTTGAGACCTTTGATGTGCTTTACAGTTTACAACTAAGTCTTGACACTTCATTTCTTTCATAGGAATGAGCTAGAAAGAACTCAAATTCTTGCTTGTGTATTTTCACTACCAGAAGATAAGAGAATACTATTGTATCTTACTAGTGATAGGAAAAAGAAAAAAATAAGCACGGCCTACATAGATCATTCTTCTCACTTTTTCATGTTGATGACACTGAATTAATATAGATCTGTTTTTCATGGAGATAAATTGGAAAACTGGGAGCTCACATTGGTGAGGCAAGGAAGACTCACTTTAGATGACATTTAAATATTTTATGAAGACTATACCAAGTACAAATGTAATTTGAAAGCTGCATTTCAAGTTCAGTAGGGTAAATCTGCAACTCAACTAGGGGAAAGCACAAACCCACCAAACCTCGCGATCCCGAACCCGTCCCCAGCTGTGCGCACACCTGGTGAGCTTCTGTCCCGATGGGTCGGTCTGGAATCGCCTGGCTTTTCACACAGGCCATTCCACACTTCTCTAGGTAATTTCTTTTGGCACTTTAATAGCACATCTGTTGTCTGACATCTCCTGTGTCAAAATTCAACCTTTTGCCCCCACTCTTCTAGGCTCTGCACTGTTCATTACTGCTTCCTCTGCTATACCATCAACTTTCCTCTTCTTCTGAGTCAGACCTGCAGAACCTGCTCTGAAAGTTGTGGGTGATGCTACTGAATTGCTCCCATTCTCCTCTCACCGCAACCAATACGGGGATGGTTTTCAACACAAACGAACCATTCCACTTTCAAAGAGGTTCTCTTCAGAAAAAGGTTGTTGCCTTAACCCTCTGCTCCTGTTCTTCTGCCTCAGCCGATTTCCAAACATCAGATCATCTTGGATATGGCATTTACATACACTATTAATGAAGTGGGAATTCTCCAGGGCAGAAAATATGGTCTTTCATTAACCACTGACATGGGAATAATTCTACATATATCTGTAACAGAACCATACATCTGCCTCAGTAATTCCAATATATTTTGATTTTTATCACTTCCTCTCTTTTCCAGAAAACTTATTTTCTGGGAGAACTACAGGAGAGGTATTCCTTGAAGTTAGTTTTTCTGTGAAGCATAATGCAGACTTGTGAAACCTGAACAACAATTTTGCTTTTTTTTAAAGGATATAAAACATGAGAATCTGGATGAGTCAGTGATGCCCAGCACACAGAGTTCACCTTCAGAGAGAAGAAGACATATCATTTTTGTGATCTGGGATTCAATTAAGGAAAGATTATTTCCATGCAAAAATGACATAAAATTAGGCACTGGGCACAACTCCTCAGCCCACTAAATAACCCAGTAATGGGGCATGAGCATTTCAGCTTCATACTTGTCTTGTAACAACAGAACAGCATTGAGAAGTCTGACCAGACACAGACTGACACACCAAGCACATCCTATTATTCAAGAGACCATCCTGGAAAGAATCTGACCACGAAGAGATCATGAAAACCTGTTTTAAATATGCCTCATATTTAAAAGAGGATAAACACAGTTTAAGGGTAAACTTTAAGGATAAACATAGTTTTTCAAAATTATTTTTAAGAAAGAAGCATGCAAATCTTGGTAGTTTTGGTAGCAAAACATTAGTTTTACCAGCTACAGTCCAAGTCTGAAGTAAGCACTACCCTTGGAAGCTGGTACTTCTATGTAGTCTTCCACTCCAATTGTAGTAAAACATTCCTGGTGACTATCACTGGCACTGAGCACTTTCAGGACAGGTTTATTGTAGTTCTGTGTTTATCCAAGCTTCACATTTCTAGATTCTTCCATTCTCTTCTCCTAGCCCCTTCCCCAACCCTCATGGCATTTCCACCTGAGCCTCCCAAGAACAGTGTTCTGAGAACACAAACACCAAAGGAAGGAGGAACAGAAAATAGTACTTTGCGGTTTGTGAAGTAGAGGTTGTCATACATCTCCACAGTGAGAGACTCCTTCCCCAAACCGCTGAGATTGATGATACCATATTTACATCCTCCATGCTCTACATCGTTCACAGTGAATATTCGTTCACAAGCAACATCTGCCTGTAAAATAAAAGCTTACCGGTCACACTTACTGGAAACTTACAGGAAAAACAGCTTGAGGGAGTTGCATTAGGTCTAAAATAAAACGACACATTAATTCTGATCACTTTAACACCACCTGCTTTCCATTCAAATCTAAAATCAGTGGCCAACTCCTTTTAAATGCATGCACAGAAAAAACAGGGATAAGAAAAGGATTCAGTCCTTGGCTAACAATAAATGATCTTTCCAATGTTAACAATTCTATACACTTACACTGTTTCTGAGTCCCTTCTGGCTTCAGCTACCTACACAGTGCTCTGTTTACAAGGCCAGGAGCTGGTCCTGGAGAGCTTCCTATATAGTCTATGAAAGATCATGAAATGTAAAGTGATTACTGATGTTTGCTTAGATTCTCTGAACCACAGGCTTTGCCACTCCCAAAATTCTCCTCTTTCACTTTTTTTTTTCTTTCTCTTGATCCTCTCCACTCCTCCTCCCAGCCCCACAGTAATGATCCACTCAACTCCTATTTACTTCCAAAAGAACATGTTGATCAGATTTAAGTAAAAAGAAAAAAACAAAAAAGTTTTCATATCCAACCTTTTTTATAATTTTCCTTTGCAGGAAAGGAACAGCCTCTCCTTACCTGTTTAAAGTTACTGAGCGCAGGTTTTAAGAACTGACAGAGCAGGAATAACACATCTTTAAAAGCTAAATTTGACCTGTGTGATTTGATTATGAGAGCCTGAATTTTCCCTGCAGACGGGCTCTCTTTATCTTAAAGACTTATTATTTCTCATAACATACCACAATGATTTTAAAATTGTTGGTTCCAGCAACTGAAGAATCCGGACTGTGAATTTCTATCTTCCTCCTCTGCATGCAGTTGACTTTTAGTTCATGGACTAGCCTGTAAAAGCAGGTAGGAGGGTGAGGGGGTTGAAGAGAGGAGAATTCAGGTAAGCCTAAATTTAATGCATAGGTAAAGAATTCTGGCCAGGATATAGAACTGTTTCTCAATCACCAAAAAGAAAATGGCTGTGTAACTAGCATGCTGAAATTCAACTTGCATAACCTGTGAAAATGTGCATCTTCTACTTTCATGGAATTTCATCCCGCTGTTTTGAACCCTAGCACATCTTTACTAGCCAAAACAACAACACAGCAAGCCACTAACTTAACTTGCCTTGCTGTTCTAATGGGAGGCAAGGGAAGGGTCATGTCCATTGAAAGGCACTTATCCTAAGTAAAGCTGTGCTGTACTCATAAAGTACAATGTGGCAAAACACCATATACATGGTGTTCTCCTGCCAAAGTCAAGTACTGCAGCTGCTAAAAATAAACTAGGGCTTTGAATCCTGTTCGTTAATGGAGTTTGTTTATATACATACATAAAGTGAACTTTTTTGGAAGTAAAATTGAGAAAGAAATTCCTTATTTAAATTCTCATCATTTTAGTAATCTGATTATTACAGAATATAACGTTTTCTCTAATTTTAAGTAATATGTTCCTCCTCATCCCAATAGAACAGTAAGAAATGCAAGAAAACCTGACAGAAACAGTTGCACTAACAGCAGAACTGCAAACAGAAGACAAATCAAATCATTGTACCTGCAGTAACTTGTGGAGCTGAGCAAACCCAGCTGCCTTTTCTGTAGCAGCACGGATGAGTTCAGTCCAGCCCTAGTTGTTTTCTGGAAGAGAGTAACATGGAACTGCATTCAGTTATTCACTCATTTAAGATTCAAACATGGCTGTGGGTTTTTGATGTTTGGGATGTTTAGGTAACTTTTTCCTTTAGCCTAGATACATTAAAATTTTCAGAATGTGTAAAACACATTTCAGCACCATCTAAAGCCTAATTGCAATCTTTTTCGAAACATACCTGACTCTGTTTTTCTTCCTCTTCTAAGAGTCTCAGTCTTTTGCACTCCATCGCTTTGTGCTGAATGCTGTCCTTGGTGAGTGGGTTGTGGTTATTATGTCCAGGCAGTAGGCGAAAATAGCGGTTCTTTTCTGGGTCATAATAAAATCCTGGCAGTTCTTCAGGGTGGGGGGACATGGGGGAGAAAAAGTGGCAAAATCAGGTGGATAACTAAGTTTGTTTATTGCTCTTTGATACGCCATGTCTTCATGTGAATGTCAGAGTTGTGAGACCCAAAGCTCTAGCTCCCAACAGGTCCCAAGCATGATACACAGACTAGGAACAGATGAGCCACTTACAGGACAAAAAAAAGGTTATTTATAGTGTTCAAATGCAGTGCTGTCACACAGGGACAGAAGGGACGTCACCACTGACCAAGAGGAAATTCAGACCAATCAGAAAAGCACAAAAGACAGGTTTTGTTGCAGAACAAAAATGGTCTTTCTTCATAAACAAATCACAAGGGGACATTCTTAGTTAAAAGATTTGGTAGGACAGCAAAAAAAAAGACAATGAGGTATCAAATAAACCCAAATAAAGTGATTCACTTCCAGAACAAGACACTTTTTCTTCAGCACATAGGAGAGATTTAGATAAAATCAAGAGTACATTTGGCTCCTTCCAAAGATAAATTGCGATGAGAAACACTCAATTTTAGTGCTTTGCTGTCTGGGTGAATGCAGAGGCAGATAGGTAAAATACTTTTGACAGATTGTCTCAAGACAATGAAATTCATTCAGAGGCAATTGTTAACATTTCATTTCAAGAGTATTTATTTAAAACTTAATTTACTACCAGAAATTTCATTTTAAGTAACCTCTTTTTGCAGCTGCTTACCATTCAGCTCTTTGTCTGCATCTTTTAGGTTTCAACTTAGCCACAAGTGACCAAGACTTATTCAAGTCAGCAAAAATAAAAAGTTAGTCAATGAATCAGTAAAGTTCATAAAAGCACACTACATTTAGTATACAGAATCTAATTACACAGGAATAAATGTCTTTCAGGATACATCTCCTAACATGCTCACAACATAAAACAGTGATAAACAAAAACCATCTCTTTAAACTCAATGTTGTTTCAGGACTCTCCTGTTGTACAGAAAGTTCCCACAGGCTTAGTTTTTGCTAGCATTGTTTAATGAGTCAGGAAACCAGAACGTAAACAAGACATCTTTCTCAACAGTATGGCTACTTCATCATTTGTTAATGTTAATAAATATTTAGCCAGAGTGTATTTATTACAGACTACAAAGTACACTGAAGGCATAAAGAGAGACACATCACACACGAGAGACACACCACAAAGTGTAGTTTGTTGCGCCTTTCAAAAGACTGAGTAACTGAACACAAGCTGTAATTTTTTATACGCTCTCTTATTTTATTTGCCACCTCAGTAGTTAGTCTTCTTCCTAAAGCAGCATTTCTGGAGGGAGAAACAGAATTGCATTTTTTCAGTTGGCTAAGCACACAAGTTTTCAAACATGAGAAGCATTTGTGGGCCTGAAAGTGATTTGGCTCTGTTCTCTAGATACTTACTTACTACGTCTTTTTGTATCACCTGATGTTACTTTTATCCACAAACTTTACTGTTTGTATTGTTCCTGTCACATCAGGTTATTAATGCAGCTACCACTACTTTTTTC
This sequence comes from Callaeas wilsoni, assembly GCA_013398955.1. Lineage (NCBI taxonomy): Eukaryota > Metazoa > Chordata > Aves > Passeriformes > Callaeidae > Callaeas > Callaeas wilsoni. The sequence goes on along the minus strand of VWPU01023180.1, from coordinate 2,319 downwards.
ATACAATCGGCATCTAGGAACTGACTTTTGACCTATAAATACCATCTCTTACCTGGTGCTACAGAGTTCTGTGTTGAACCGGATGAAGAAGGATCTTCATTGCTGCTGGGACCTGCATTCACTGAGGTCTGTGGTTCCCCCTGTTCCAGACTAAAAAAACAGCATTGCCCTCAAGATACGCTCATAATTGCCCCACGTCTCTCCCACAAAGAATCTAGAAAGCAGATTGTTACTGACATAATGGAGTACCATTTTGAAGTGCTCTGATAAGCACACTCTGCGTATCACCATACATTAAACTATGAAAATCAAACAGTGAAAATATTCAGCTTAAACATTTCTCAAGAACATTAGTGATACCAGCATCCTAAAAGCCTTAAATTACTTGCTAATACATTAGAGGTGGCTGTTGATTGTGCAAGTGCCTTTAACTCTTTTCAGCAAAAGATTAACTGGGCAATCGTACATTACACGAACAGCCCACTCCTGAAAGCACGCAAGTCTTCCCAGCACAAAGTGAGAGACTGTGGGTAAAACACTGATGTCAGGTCAAAAATATTTTGCCATTATCTTCATAACAAGAACTTCACTGATGAGGTTCAGAAACATGCAAAATAAACAAAAGTTTAATGAAAATTCCAAGAAAAGCCTCTGCTTTTCTAATAAACACTGTAGGGGGTAACTGCAGCTTTCCTCTTTTTTAACTAATATACATGAGCACATTGAGTACCGATGAGCAAAATTCTACTGGGATGTTTTCTGAATCACCTGTACAATTCTCACTTTTTAAGACAGCTCTTATTACACGTCATCTTAAAAGCAGTAAGTGAAGATGTTTTGCAAGAGTCATAATTTATTGAAAAGAAAACGACAAAGAAACTCTATTTCTAACACCAGCTCTACTGCAGTTTGATTATACAACTTTGAAAATAGTTAAAGGACACAAGAGGTATACAAGGGGAAAAACACCCCAGATCAAACCCAAGCACTTAACTTTAAAGCTCTGTAAGAAAACCCTTTTAATTCTGCTCACTGAAGTAGTGCCCATTTGCATTTTTAAGTTTTCTTACACACGTACAACTAGTGTGGCAACTCATGTGTGTCTCTGTTCCTAAAAAAATGTTTAAAAAAAAAAAAAAGGTTAGCATATTAAAGCAAAGCACTGGCCTCTTCTAGTCCTGCAAGAGGCACTAAGGAAAGAACAGGGGAATGAAAAAGCAACCATAAAAACAGCTCAAATATAAGCAAGTATAAGTTCTAAAATATAAAACATGTTTTCTGAAAGGATCAGTTGTCAAGGCAGGGGATTATTCCTAAGACCTTGTTTAATTTTCCTCATCTGCTAGATGTGGTATTGTTACCACATTGCTTACCATGCTTTCAAACATTCAGGAAGATCCTCTGATGACAGATTTTACACCAGTAGACACAGAGGCTTTTAATAAACAGGCAAGTGGAATGAAGTAATTATATTTTTCTTCCCTGAACTATCTTTGCATATTGATGAAGGGTTTATGGATAATGCACAGCTGAAAGGACTGGCTCGTGGAACCCCATCTCAGTTTAAAATCAGCGTACAGTTGTGAACACACAATAAACTTCCAGAAATCAACGCAGTTCCACTCCCAGCAGGGATGACAGATATACCAGAAGTACTGTCTACTAGATCTTCAGGTGGCAACCCCCTCAGTTCTAGAAAGTCACCATTCTGAACATTTAATTAGGCATAAGACGCAAGGGCTTAGCCCTTGCTAAGCACAAGCTGCCTGTACTTGCCTTTCGGCGCGGCTGTTGTGACTGGGTCTTCTGTGCCGGTGGGGCTGGTGGCTGCGCTTGTGACTGCTCCATCCACGCCTCTCCTTGCCTCGACTGTAGTTTCTCCTCATTTCAACTCCTAAAGCAAACACACACACATACTTCACCCCTACTTGCCTGGAACGGCTCAGCACACAGGACAAGTCTCTTAACGCGGCCTCTCTGCAAACAGTTTCAAAATAACGAGCAGGGCCGCCGACCGCCCGCAGCACAGGCGCTCCCTTACGCCTGGCGACTTCCCCACTAGTCCCGGACCAGCTCCGTGGCTCACCTCGCAGCGCTGAAGCCAAAACCCCGGAGGCAGAAGGGCAGTAATGACCGAGCGTCCCCCGCCGCTTCCCTGGGCCCGCTCGTCGCTCACGGGCCCCGGCCCGCGGCGGCCCCGCCGCGTCCGCGCTGCCGCCAGCGCCCCGCCCACGCACCCAGGGGCGCCCCTCACTGGCGCTCAGCCGCGCCCGCCTCTTGACGGACAGCTCTCTCGTCCAATCGCAGGAGGCCGAGCCG